>JAVIWB010001988.1:0-275444 GCA_031893035.1 Dermolepida albohirtum | reverse complement strand
CTTTTTCCGTAAAATTGCCGAGCATAGGCTGGAAACCGGGCACCATATTCAGTTTAATTCAACCAAGATCCTATCCCGCACTAACCACTTCTATGGTCGCAAAATCCGTGAAACTATAGAGATCTTTAAACACCCCAATAATCTTAACCGCGATGATGGCTACCCCCTACATAACGCTTGGCAATCCTGCATCTCTAATCGACCCAACCGTAACCGTAACGCTCCATTGACCCATGACCCATTATCCATATATAAACACGTCCCCCATCGACTTACACCAGTTTCAGTGCAGTAGTTCAGCCCTGAAGATGTCCCATACAAATGGGTACGAAACGTCGGCAGATATACTAGTGACGCGGTTCCAGCCCGGAAACCCAGAAGCAGATAGCATGGACCACGACCGCGGAAGTTTACGTACCAAATGAAATTAGTTCAAATTTTATAAAAATAGTTTGTCCCTTTATTATTACCAAAATTATTTTCCAACTACTCCGTTGCTGTCAACAAAACCCTGTCAAGTGCATTAAAGGAATGAATGTGTTATAACAAGCTGAAAATTACCGGACTAAAGTTATGTTAAGCAAGGATATTTCGTCGACTCAGTGGAAGAAAACTGCGAACCAGGAGAGAGCGACGGACTAGAAATGAGATTTAAAAATCGACGATTCGCAGATATCCACCCTTCAGCTTGTCAGATAACATATATCACGTTGAGTCGAGGCATCCGTGCACCGTACAAGCAATTCTATACACCGCCAGGGTAAGCCACGTCTCTCGCACCTTTGTGTAGAATGCCGATAGAAGTCATTTTTCACGGGAACGTTCTCCGTTGCTAGTAGAATAAAACATATGAAACTTTTAAAAAACGTACGTGATATACTTCGAACCTCACTATTTAAATTCCCATAGTTTGTGTTTGGTAAAATATAAAATTTTATACATGGCATAGATGGAGTAAGTTTCTTTAGTGTTTTAACTGCATGACACTAACGAATCAGTTCATGATTTGTAGGTTTTTGTACTTTGGCAATAACTGTACTTACTCATATAATGGTAAGAAACAAATAATTATAAACAGTTGTATTTGGGACGGCGGTAAGTGGGAGTCTAAAACTCTCTTGTCCAACCAATAAAGGAAATCTAATTTGGTATTTCACGAAAACCAATCGTACCCAGCATCTCAAAATATTCTTTGAGGTAAAACACTTAAGTTTGGAAACGTTAACAGCCTTATATCTCAACAAACCTTGTTCTAGACGAAAAACAAAGAAGCTACCCACATGAGATTCCCATAGATGGTTGAATATATATATAACCAACATTTCCACATCGGAATCATGACGCCTAAACGAAAAAACGAGTCGTATTTTCTCCTATTTATATACCACATCCGAAGTGAGCTAAAACAAAGGGAATATATAGAGCGAATATAATATTGAGGAAGATATAACATTAATGAATCAGTTCATGATTTGTAGGTTCTTATTTTTCGACATAACTACACCAGGTGTACCGAAAAGTCATTACCGATTTTATCGTAAGAAAACTACATAATTTTCGAGAAAATGGAAAAATTTATTTATTCAAAGTATCGACCATTTGATTTTACAAGTCTTGGCCATCTTTCAGGCAATTTATGAAAGCTATCACAAAAAAATCCTTTGTCCTTTGAGCAAAACCATTCATCGAGACATTTTCTAACTTCTTCGAAATTGATGAGGTGCGAAGAGTACAGCGGCTGCCATATTATGTCCCATCGAAGTCTTGTTGTATGAGATGCCGCGTTTTCGTGCTGTAAAATCACTTTGCCTTCTCTTCGGGCCGATTCTGTACGTTTTTCTATAAATCAATGGCTCAAGTTGATAAATTGTTGTCGGTCGCTACTCTAGTCCCACCAAACACAGAGCGTTGTCTTGCGACTAAAACGATTTGGCCTTGAAGTCGATGGGCCGGCTTCGCCAGGTGATAACCATGACTTTTTGCGCTTAGGGTTTTCGAAATAAACCCATCTTTCATCACCCGTCACTATTCGATGCCGAAATGATTCCGATCATACCTTTGAAGAAACATTTCCAGACGATTTCTGGATTTTCCATTTGTCTGTCATCTATTTTCTCAATTTTTGGAGCTTTTCGCTATACGTTTCCTAGGCTACAATCAACCTTTCTGCCAATTGCTTTTGAGTTTGGGTTGGGTCTTTGTTCAATACTTCCTGCAGTTTGACATCTTCAAACTACCAGAACGTCATTTGTCTTGCACATCGAAATGTTTTTATGGGTGGAGCATGCTCACCATAAGTTTCTACCGGAAAACGATGACTTTCAGTGGCTCTTTTCTATTGGTTGTACAAGAAAAGTAATGCGTGCCGCAAATGTACTTTTTCAGGCACGAAGTTCGACATTTTCAAGGAGTCATGAATTTATGACGATATCACTTTCGCAAAATGTAACATGTATGGCTTTGAAACTTGATGTCAGTAGAATAAAATGACACATGTGTCAAATCATAACAGTTCTTACTTAAGCCTAGCGACATCTGTTAGGAAAACCTGTAATGACGGAAAGTCATTACAGGTTTTCATAATAGATGTCACCACTGGCACTTACTCCAATAATAGTTGGAAAGAAATAATAAGCAGTTGTATTTTGGAGAGAGGTGGGTGGTAGTGTAAAATCCCGTCGTGTTCAACCAATAAAGGAAATCGAACCTGGTGTTTTGGTAAAACTAGTCGCAGCCAACAACTTAAAATGTCCTTTGAAGTAAAGCACTTAAGTTTGGAAGCGCTAGTAGCCTTATGTCTGAACAAAGCATTGTTCTAGATGAAGAACAAAGAGGAGTCCACGTGAGACCTCCATAGATAGTTGAATGTAGCGGTAACTAACAATACCACACGAAAGTTATGGGACCTAAACGAAAAAACCAGTTGCGCTTTCTCCTATTTCCATACTAAATCCAAAATGAGCCAAGACAAAGAGAATATGGAGCGAATATAATATAGAGGTAATTATCAACCGACTTCACACTCACAAAAAAACAGGAATCTCCCATAATAACCTGTACTGTCTTCTACGTTGTAAACAGAGGATAAACTAAACTATGTGCAATATTGGCCCTGGAATAAGTGAATAAATACTGAATATACGAAATTTACATTAAACGAAACTAAATTGAAATAAAATATTAACAACGGTAACATACATAATATTAAGCAAATACAAATACTATACAGGGTTTTAGCAAATGAAATGAATAATTTGGAAGATGTAAATTGAACCGTAATACTACCTATTGCCCAGACTACATTTGCCGATGAAGGAACCGCACTGTGCTGACGTCGAAGCCATTAAAAAGGCGTTGACAGCGAGCTTGAAGGACATCTCTAAAGATGAACTTAAAAATTCATAGTAAGCTTTGTTTTTACTTTAAAAAAGTTCGGTTTTCTCTGCGACAGACTGTGCATATTTAACCAAATAAAACCTAGAAGAAAATGTCTTTAACATCGTTCATCCACAAGTAGCTACATATAAATTTATTAACAAGAAATACTTGAATTTCAACTTTGTTTCATTTAAATTTATTAGATAAATAATTCATTCACGGACTGTCTTAACTAACATTATTCACAGGTTCTTAAGCTGTGATTTTGCGCGAATTTAAATTTCGAGACCGTGAATGTGTAACGAACAGCCGACTAAGATACACTTTCAATTCAAATTCGGAGTGATTAAAAGATAAATCGGTGGAACGCGGAAGCACCATTAACGAAGTACTCTGATTCTGGTGCAAGATTTATAACACGGCCGCCAATCTAAGGCGAAAAGAAACTGTGTATCGTTAACGTTAAATGTAACGACGTGAAGATGTTAGATAAAAATGTAATAAGTGGTCAAAATGAGACGTCGTTTTTTTAACTCAGAAATGACAACAAAACCGGGAAAAGAAAAATGTTTATCAAGGAACGGATATAGGAGCAATTTGTATCGGCAGAAAAATAGGAGACTTTACGGTAGTGATTTCTTTTTCCTTTCTTCTTCCTTTTTTTGTGTATACACATATACAATATAAAAGCACGGAGGCATCTTAAAAATATTAATAAGCCTATTATACAAAGTGATGAGTTTTTCTGGAAGACATTTTACTAATGACTTCACGTTCAAATATAGCTCTTTGTGTTATATATGTCGGGTACTTTTAAAACAAATAAGTTTAGCTCCATTCTGTTTTTTCCAATTTCTAATCATTCGTTTATTCATCAAAGAATATAAATAAAATCCATTTCCACAATATGTTCGTATTTTGTATACATGTTTCGACAACCAAGTTGTCAACATTTGCAGATAAGTAAATTTACTAAATACAAATGTTTTCAAAGAGTTTGAATTAGGTATGTAAGTTCCAGAGATCAAGCCATCCATAAAGTACAAATTTTGTGGATGCCTTGATCTCTGACGTTCTGCCTCCGTTGTGCCAAAGACTCAAAACCATGTTGAATTAGAAGTTGTCTGTAATCAACGTCATGCCCCGGATAAATGTAATTTTCTTTGCGCGATAAATATTTTAAAAACTTCCTCTGTATTCATTCCAAGGCATCATTTTGAATATCATAAATAGAGTATAATGCCATAGCTGCGATTTAAAATATTGGGTCTGGGAAAAAGTTCGTGGCGTTTTTCCCGATAGATGGCATTGGTTGCCGATAACTAAAGAACAACAAGTCACAGCGACACCACCGACGGCTCGTTTTTTAGATGACCTTCCGAACGTTAGTTTGAGCGTAGAAACATTGTAATCGGTGCAGTGGTAGGAAAGTTATTCGCACTTGAAAATGGAGAAGAATAATGAGAAATTTCGCTATATTCTGCAATATTATTATGATAAGGGGAAGAACGCTGCGCAGGCTTGTGATAAAATTTGTGCTGTGTACGGTGAAGGTACTTTATCGAAATCTGTTGCGCGGAAATGGTTCGCTCGCTTTCGTTCTGGAAATTTCAATGTGAAAGATGAGTCACGCTGCGGTCGTCCAATCACTGAAAAATCTGATGAAATTCTTGAAAAAGTCCAACAAGATAAGCATATCAGCAGTGTCGATATTGGCATGGAGCTAGGCATTGACCACAAAACTGTTTTGAACCATTTACACAAAGCTGGTTACAAAAAAAAGCTTGACGTATGGGTTCATCATGAGTTGAGCGTGAAAAACATGATTGACCGAATTAACATCTGCGATGCGCTGCTGAAACGGAATGAAATAGAGCCGTTTCTGAAACGTTTAATAACCGGAGATGAAAAATGGATTACGTACGATAATCGGAAGCGTAAAAGATCGTGGATAAAGGATGGTGAGCCGTCACAAGCGTTCGCTAAGCCAACATTGACGCCAAAAAAAGTGATGCTGTGTGTATGGTGGGACTGGAGGGGAATCGTCCACTACGAGCTACTTCCAACTGGTCAAACGATTGATTCTTAACTCTACTGTGAACAACTAGAGAGATTACGCCAGGCGATTGAAAGAAAACGGCCCGAATTGATTAATAGGAAAGGTGTTGTCTTCCATCATGACAACGCCCGACCACACACTTCTTTGATGACCCGTCAAAAATTGAGAGAGTTTGGTTGGGAAGTTTTGATGCACCCACCTTACAGTCCGGATATAGCACCCTCTGACTATCATCTGTTTCGATCTCTGCAGAACTCTCTCAATGGAATTAAGTTGGTTTCAAAAGAAGCCTGTGAAAACTACTTGATTCAGTTTTTCGACCAGAAACCACAGAAGTTTTTCCCCGATGGGATCATGGATCTACCAAAAAAATGGCGAAACATTGTCGATAATAATGGAGCATATTCGGTTTAAATGAATTCGTCCACGCGCCATGCGGAGACCAGTTGAATTTTACTGAAAAAACGCCACGAACTTTTTCCCAGACCAATATTACGATTCATCTGGAAAAGAGATAGACAAAACGTTAACCGACACATTGTTTGGCATCTTCTCTGAAATTGCTTTTCAAGATGAAGATGAAGGAACAATGTCGACAACTGAAAAATCCTTTGGAGAATACTTCTTAAAGAGGTAAGTAAAGTATTAAGTATTTTGTTGTTCATTTCAAGTGTTCTTGTGCATTTTATTAATTGTTTTTTTACTTTTTATGATAACTTATAGTGTGTATAATAATTAAAGTACAGGGTGAAGATATAATCCCAGTGTCAGTGAAGTTTTCGCAGGTTCGTAAAATAAGTCCAAGAGTTTTGTATGCAGTAGAGGCTATAGCAAAGAGGTGCTCGGCAAAGGATAACTTAAATAAAAAGCACCCAAATAATACCCAAATCCCTTATCGAATCTCTATGCGAAGCTAATGCATTACCAATGTAATATTCAGACTTATTTCTATTTAATTTACACGTATAACAGACAGAAAAATATTCGTCAATGTTTAGGGAGAGATTATTGTTGGTACTACAAATAGAAATAAAATTTAAAGCATCTTGCAGTAGTCTGAAGTCGCCAATTGTAGTTATTCTGCGATAGATTTTTAAATCGTCAGTATAAGCCAGCACTGAACACTCAATTGTGGTAATGAGGTCATTGATGAAAAGAACAAATAAAAGTGGTCCAAGGTTTGACACTTGGGTTACACCAGATATTAATACCTAATAGTTGGATTTGAAACCGTTACAATAAACATAATTACTGCCATCGTTTAAGTACGAATTGAAAAAGCTTAGCAAAGCATTATTATGAAAATGTGGAAATCGATCGGCTTGTTATTTCAATAGCTTATGAAAGCCTTAAAGAGGAAAGAATTTTTAAAAAGAAATTAATTTCATACAATCTTCTTCTGGGCTCCCGGGCTGCAACCGCGTCACCAGTATAACAGCATCTCTAAGTGCAACAGACAGTAGCAGTAGTTGAGCCCTGAATATGTCCCATACGAGTGGGTACGAAACGTAAGCAGTTATACTAGGGACGCGGTTCCAGCCCGGAAGCCAAGAAGAAGATAGTATGTACCACGACCGCCGAAGTTTACGTACCAAAAATTGATTTCATTTCTTTCACATTTAAACCCACTAAATGCATGAGTAATAAATAATTCTACGAACATATGAACTTTTACCATCTTTCAGAACCTAAAAGTAAAAGAAACAAAGTAAAATCTGTCCATATCCCTTCCTCACATTATCGTGGTTTATTTTATCCAAAACTTGGTCGGTAAACAGTAATTTCGCTATGTCATAGAAGCGTTTTTATGAAAATTTGGAAATCTATCGGCTTGTTATTTCAACCGCGATGCTTATGAAAATCTTAAAGAGGAAAGAGTTTATAAAAAGAAATTAATTTAGTTGATTTCACATTTAAACCCAGGATTTTTAAAATATTATAAACACTAAATGCATGTATAGATGTATCGATCATAAACTCTAAGAAGGAATTGTTCGTTAATAACACAAGTCTGCCTGAAGATGAGTGATTCTCCGAAATATATGTAGTAGACAGAGTGTTATTAATATTTGAAGGATTCCTTTTAACATTCTTTTACTCGGCAAATCGCCGTGGTGCAAGCGTCAGTCTATATACGCTTTGGAAACTTTGTTACCGACATGCGAGATAGATGCGTTCTCGCTTTGTCCTTCAATACATTTTTATATTAGACGAGAGAGGGGGTGGCAATGATTATTCTCTAAATGCATGAGTAATAGCTAATTCTACGAACATATGAACTTTTACCATCTTTCAGTACTTAAAAGTTAAAGAAATAAAGTAAAATCTGTTTATATCCCTTCCTCACATTATTGTGGGTTATTTTACCCAATACTTGATCGATGATCAAAACAGAAATTTGAAGATCTATCGGTTGTTATTTCAAACACGATTGCTTATGAAACTCTTAAAAAGGAAAGAGTTTATAAAATGAAATTATTAATTTCGTTTTTCCACATTCAAACCCAGGATTTTTCAAATATTATAAACACTAAATGCATGAGTAATAAATAATTCTACAAACATATGAACTTCTACCATCTTTCAGAACTTAAAAGTTAAAGAAACAAAGTAAAATCTGTCCATATCTCATCCTCACATTATCGTGGTTTATTTTATCCAATACTTGGTCGGTAAACAGTAATTTCGCTATGTTATAGAAGCGTTGTTATGAAAATTTTGAATTCTATCAGCTTGTTATTTTAAACGCGATTTCTTATGAAAGTCTTAAAGAGGAAAGAGTTTATAAAAAGATATTGATTTCGTTTTTTTCACATTTAATCCCAGTTGATCAATAAGGTTGATATATAACCCCTTTCCACATTAACTTTTGTAAATTCTGTATACGCATTTCGACAACCAAGTTGTCATCATCAGCAGATAATTCCAAAGTGTCGCACTAGGTAAAACACGGCGAAAAACAACCGTACGAAAATCAAACTCCGTACGCGATCCACACCGTTCAAAACCAAGATGTATACTGTGTTTGTTTCACAAGATTTTTAAAAATTATTTTTACTTAAACTAACATGCACTACATTATAAATTTAGTTCTAATCTACTTCTTTTGCTGTACAGATATTTCCCGGTCAAAGGAGTACAACACATTTCACAAGATATATAGTAAAGTTAAGTTTATAAGTGCAGATATAAATTTCTTGAATCGCTGTAAAAGTAGAAATGTTTTCCCAAAATTTATTAAAGTAAATGTCACATCAAATTGTAGAATGAACGAGAAAGTCATTTCATATGCGAAAATGAAATGGTTAAAAATGGAAATGAAATATCTGTACAGCAAAAGAAGTAGATTAGAACTAAATTTATAATGTAGTGCATGTTAGTTTAAGTAAAAATAATTTTTAAAAATCTTGTGAAACAAACACAGTGTACATCTTGGTTTTGAACGGTGTGGATCGCGTACGGAGTTTGATTTTCGTACGGTTGTTTTTCGCCGTGTTTTACCAGGTGCGACACTTTGAAATTATCTGCTGATGATGACAACTTGCTTGTCGAAATGCGTATACAGAATTTACAAAAGTTAATGTGGAAAGGGGTTATATATCAACCTTATTGATCAAGTTAATCAACCACAGGCTCCATCAAATTCAACTTTAATCCCAGGATTTTTCAAATATTATAAACACTAAATACATGAGTAATAAATAATTCTACAAACATATGAACTTCTACCATCTTTCAGAACTTAAAAGTTAAAGAAACAAAGTAAAATTTGTCCATATCTCATCCTCACATTATCGTGGGTTAATTTATTCAATACTTGGTCGGTAAACAGTAATTTCGCTATGTTATAGAAGCGTTGTTATGAAAATTTGGAATTCTATCAGCTTGTTATTTCAAACGCGATTTCTTATGAAAGTCTCAAAGAGGAAAGAGTTTATAAAAAGAAATTGATTTCGTTTTTTTCACATTTAATCCCAGGATTTTTCAAATATTATAAACACTAAATACATGAGTAATAAATAATTCTACAAACATATGAACTTCTACCATCTTTCGGAACTTAAAAGTTAAAGAAACAAAGTAAAATCTGTCCACATCTCATCCTCACATTATTGTTGTATGTTTATCCAATGCTTCATCAACGATCTAAACAGTAATTCCTCATCGTTGTAGTAGCATTGTTATAAAAATGTGGAAATCGATCAGCTTGTTATTTCAAATGCGATTGCTTGTAAAAGTCTTAAAGAGGAAAGAGTTTATAAAAAGAAATTGACTTCGTTTTTTTCACATTTAATCCCAGGATTTTTCAAATATTATAAACACTAAATACATGAGTAATAAATAATTCTACAAACATATGAACTTCTACCATCTTTCGGAACTTAAAAGTTAAAGAAACAAAGTAAAATCTGTCCACATCTCATCCTCACATTATTGTTGTATGTTTATCCAATGCTTCATCAACGATCTAAACAGTAATTCCTCATCGTTGTAGTAGCATTGTTATAAAAATGTGGAAACCGATCAGATTGTTATTTCAAATGCGATTGCTTGTAAAAGTCTTAAAGAGGAAAGAGTTTATAAAAAGAAATTGACTTCGTTTTTTTCACATTTAAACCCATTATTTTTCAAATATTATAAACACCAAATGCATGAGTAGTAAATAATTCTACGAACATATGAGCTTTTGCCATCTTTCAGAACTTAAAAGTTAAAGAAACATGTGTCCATATCCCATCTGCCCATATTCAACCATCAAAACAATAATTTCACTTCGTTATATTTCCATTGTTTTGAAAACGTGGAAATTCAGCAGGTCGTTATTTCAAACGCGAATGCTTATAGAAGTCTTAAATGGGAAATAGTTTATTTTCATATTTATTTTCTTAATTAAACACAGCATTTTTCAAAACTTGAAACGCGTTACAGTGAAACGAAATACAAATCTCTTAAAAATTGATTCGTAATTGTTACTTGGATACACAAACATAGGTTACGTATTTCCAATGATAAATACATTACTTTATAAAGAACTTAATAAAAGCAACTGAAAAATTCAAGCGTTCTTTCGCATTCAATTTCTTTCGAAGCTCTAAATTGAGAAAATTCAGATTTTTTTCTCCAAGTTTCACCCGGGGACACACACTTTGAATATTAAATGCGACTTAAGAAAGGTCCCCAACTCTCAAACAATATATCATCTCTTTATCTTCCTTTATTATTTGTAGTGGGCCTTGTGAAAAAAATTTTGCACACGATAGCTTATTCGGACTTGAAAAGTTTTTCTGTTGTCGTAATAGAAAAACAAAAGAAAATTATTAAATAAATCGACCATGCGTATGTTCATGAAATATAACTTAGATTAAAAAAACAGAAGTTTCCTAACAAAAAGGGTGTAACTTACTTTTCCGCTCTGACGTATCTAGAGGGTCTCTTTTATTTATAAAAAATCCGCTGAGTAAGAACAGAGTGAAGTACAATATAATTTGGCTAATTTACTAATTATCTGTCGCAAAATAACAGATCGTCAACGGAATATATCTTTACGTATAGGGAGCGCACGACCGGAGAGATCCGGGATCTAGAGAGCCCTGGAATTGCCTCTGATCCTTTACCGCTAACAGGCGCAGTGCTACTACTGGCTTTGAACGGAACGCGCTATCGACTACCCTATGAAACTCAGAACGTTTGCCGCGCCACTACGTTGAATGCGAGAATTACTGTAACTCACCCCACTTGATGGGTCATCACAGACTATACGATCCTAGTTTTATGATAAAGGTGGTAGTACTACTGCTGCTGTGTTCCTTTGAAAGAATTCACGTACTGCATATTTAAATGATCGTGAAAATGCTTCGTATTTTTGTCTTGTATGCACTGAAATGATCCTGCGCTATAGTGGTAGCAACTCATCCACTTCAATTGCTCGTGTTACAAATTAATTCGCTTCTGCTTCTTCGGAATATGTATATTTTTCATGCTTTCTTGTTTTGTAGAGAAAACAAGCTGCGCATCTGCATATGAATAATCGAATTAATTCCAAGTAGGACTTAAGAATTGACTTTTATTCTTTAAAAAAAATGCAAAATGTGTTTCTTTCCTATATAGTTCATGAATTCTTTAGCAGTAGGCTGCGGATCTGAACAGAAACACAAATATTTAGATGAAAAGACATACTATTTCGACAATTCCCAGTCGAAATTTTAATTAATTAAAGGTAAAGCATATAAGGAGAACGTGAGTTCAAAGAAAAACGCTTCAGAGTTGCCCAAGAATTTTTTTGGTATCTCCTAATATATTGGGTTGGCAACTAAGTATTTTCGATTTTTACTGATAGAGAGCGTTGCTTTACTTTTTGTATAATGTATGTTAGTGCTGTACTTTACCGTTTGTCGCGTGATACTAGTCACATTGACGTAACTTCAGAAGCAAGTAGTGCGTGATTTTTATTAAAGCTATTAGTTGTGGCTTAATTTTAAATGGAGTGCAGATACGAACATTTTCGACATATTTTACTATATTATTTCCGTAAAGGAAAGAAAACTGCTGCGGCTCACAAAAAGATATGTGAAGTTTATGGTGCTAATTGCTTAACAGAGCACACGTGTCAGAATTGGTATAAAAAATTCCGTTCTGGAGATTTTTCCCTCAAAGATGAGCAACGTTCTGGTCGGCCTACTGAGGTTGATGACCAAATCAAAGTCGTAATTGAAGAGGATCGTCATATAACTGTTCGAGAAGTTGCGGAGAGGCTACATGTATCGCACACAACAATTGAAAAACATTTAAAATGTCTTGGGCTAGTTAAGAAGCTTGATATTTGGGTACCTCACGAATTGAAAGAAATTCATTTAACGCAAAGAATTAACTTTTGCGATATGCACCTTAGACGAAATGAAACCGACCCTTTCTTAAAAGGAATCATCACTGGTGATGAAAAATGGGTCCTGTACAGTAACATAGTTCGAAGACGATCATGGAGCAAACACGATAAACCAGCTCAAACCACATCGAAAGCTGAATTGCATCCAAAAAAGATCATGCTGTCAGTTTGGTGGGATTACAAAGGTGTTGTGTTTTTTGAGCTGCTTCCAAGGAACCAAACGATCAATTCTGATGTTTACTGTCAACAATTAATAAAACTGGATGAAGCAATCAAAGAAAAACGGCCATAATTGTCAAATCGGAAAGGTGTAGTTTTCCAACAAGATAATGCAAAGCCTCACACATCTTTGGCAACTCGTGGGAAACTATTGGAGCTTGGCTGGGGAGTGATGCCACATCCCCCATACAGCCCTGATCTAGCACTATCTGATTACCATTTATTTCGAAGTTTGCAGAATTCTTTGAATGGTAAAACTTTCACAAATGACGATGACCTTCACACGCACCTGGTTCAGTTTTTGCTGATAAGGACCATAAATCTTATGAGCGCGGAATCATGCAGCTGAAAGAAAGCTGGCGAAAGGTCATTGAGCAAAATGGAAAATATATAATTGATTAAAAACTATTCTTTGTTTAAAAAAACGTGTTTTATTTTATACTACAAAACCGAAAGTACTTAGTTGCCAACCCAATAATATAACTCATTTTTTCGGTATTTACACGATAAGCGATTGCACTGATGACATCTTGTTAAAAAACCTGTTGTCTGTTGTGTTTCCTATTATGGTTTTTTATCGTACGTGTTTGTAACTAACTCTGGGGTTCCATAAGGACCCACTACTCTTCGTTCCATTTATCAATGATATTTTATTGAAGATCGACGACCTAACATATGCGGATGATATTATAAATTGCAGTCAGTTCTGGAAAACATTTAAGGCTTGGTGCATCACTTATCAACTAAGATTGAATGTGAATATGTGTTGCGTAGTGACATACTAACTTACTATTTTGGTAAAATTCATTTATTTTATTCAGTAGTCACCTTCGGCTTCAATACAACGTTTTGCACGGTCAATTAACATATCGACTGAATTTTTAAATCCATCTTTCCTTCAAAATCGCTGTCGGCACCTTTTTAATGCTTTCGACGTCGGCTTGACGTTGTCCTTTCATCGGTAAATGTAGTTTGGAGAATGCCTAGCAATAACAAGGGGCCAAATCCGGCGAATGGTTGACGGTTAAAATGTAGTTAGAAAATCAGTGATAAGCGTCGAGCGATGAGATGGTGCATTATCATGTAACAAACGGCAGCTACCATATTAACAATATTGGGGGCGCGCACGACGAATACGCGCCAAAAGACGCTTCATAACACCAAGATAATACATAGCACTGACAGTTTGACTAGTTGTTATAAACTTTTTGTGGATTATGCTTTTCGAATTATAGAAACAAGTCAACATTATCTTCTCTTTTAACTTCTACAAAAGGCTTTTTTTCGGTTCTTCTTCGCTTGAATGCTTCCATTTAGAGATTTGACGCTTGGTTTCTGGATTATATTGAAAATACCACGTATTCTATTGTAACTGACAACGAGCAGTTACAATAGGATACCCGAAGCTATCGTCCATTTTTGGGTCTTGAATCAAGTCTGTACAATGTTGAATTCAGTAGGCTTAAGTGATACAAACCCTGTACAAATCTTTTTCAGTCTCAAATGCTGTATCAAAATGCGATGAACTGAACCTTTGGAAATATTAAATTCCATTCTCAAGTATCATTTGTCATATCACAGATAAGTGGTATACTGAACAGTGCCTGCCTAAAGTCATTGGATCTATGAAGAACCTGCGGCCACAGTCAAGAGTGGACACCTAGTTCGTCCATTACGATAATGCTCCAGCTCACCGCACCAAAGCCTGCACCGAGTATTTGACCACGACAGGATTAAAACTTCTCGAGCATCCTCCCTACAGTCTAGATCTTGCTTCCTGCGACTTTGCACTGTCCCCACATGTAAAAATGAAGCTAAAAGGGAGGCGGTTTTCCAGTGATGAGGACCTTCTGCGGGCTTGGGACAACGAGTGTGCTCTACTCCCTAGTGAAACTTAGCAGAACTGTTTTAAAGATTAGTTTCGGAGGATGGAGAGGTGTATTGAGTGTAGAGGAAATTACTTTGAGAAAATTAAATAGACAAAGCTGTATTGCAAGTCTATACTAGTACCCTTTGTATATACGGATAGATTGTACATAACCTCTTGTATTTTCCAAGCAAATAAAACTTTTTGAAATTTGAAATAAGTTAGGGGAAGGGGGTTGTTGCAGGTAAATAATAATTGCGAAAAGAAAACTATCGACACTGTCTTTAAGTACTATTAAAACAGTGAAATATTTATTGCAACCTTTTTCTGATATGTCTTACCGTTTTGGAGGAAATTAATTAATTAAAGCAAAAAGCGAAGGTTTGTGTTGCCGATAGAGCGCTCCACCCCGCGAAAACGGGAGATTGGGCAGCTAAAAATGTTATCGTTGTTATTACACTACATCAGTCTATAAACCCACCAAGTTTCATTTAAATCGATGAGGGACACTTGCCTGTGCTCCTTTATGGATTTTTATCAAGTAAAGGCCACATCAGTTAATTATGTGTTAAATGGCTATTTTGTATAAATACTGTTGTAATTTGTATGTAAATTTTGCATAATTATTTATGTATCTAATTGCCGTATTTAAATAAACCAATTTTTATAATTTTATACTTTATTTTATTACAGTTCTCAACAACCTAGTTGTTGTACATGAGCACACGAAGATTTCTTAGTTAGTACGACCAATTTTCGACAGATGGCGCCACTGCCATTCCAATAGGAAATTTTGCAAAACAATTAATGGATATTGGAAATGGGCGAATGCAAATTGATGAATCTACGCAATGTATCACCTTGCCAGCAAACTTCTGTAAGATCACTGAAAGCATAGACGAATTGGTGCAAAAAGTTTTCCCAAACATTGTACAGAACTACAAAAATCATCAGTGGCTCAGTGCGCGTGCTATATTAGCGGCCAAAATATTGATGTCATGACCATCAACTTCACCATTCAGAATGGAATACCCGGCGAAACGACAACGTATAAGTCCATCGATACTGTGGTGAATCAAGGCGAAGTTGTCAACTATCCAACTGAATTCTTGAATTCGCTTGATTTGCCAGGCATGCCACCGCACGTTTTTACATTGAAAATTGGCGTACCCATCGTTCTTCTTCGAAACATAAGTCCACCACGACTTTGCAACGGAACCAGACTCTCAGTCAAGAAAATGATGGACAATGTCAATTCAACAATTTTGACTGGAAAATTCAAAGGTGAAGACGTACTGTTGCCACGTATCCCAATGATCCCGACAGATATGCCATTCGAATTCAAACGTTTGCAGTTCCCGGTACGACTCGCTTTCGCAATGATTATCAACAAAGCACAAAGACAATGGTTGCAAGCGTGTGGATTAAATTTGGAGAATCCATGCTTCTCACATGGGAAGCTCTATGTGGCCTACTCACGCGTCGGAAAACCTTCTAATTTATTCGTTTACGCACCAGATGGAAAAACAAGAAATATTGTGTATCCCACAGCACTTCATTAAATATCGAATTGAAACGAACCGCTGCAATGTCACAATTTTTTCAAAATGAACAAAATCAATAAAATGACTCAAAATGAATTGAATATTTGTGTAATGTCTTTCCTTCAAATTTATTTCAGTTGGTGGCGTAGCAAGGCGCGCAGGGTACAGCTAATTATTAAATAAGAATTCTCATTTAGAAGTTAGCAAAAATCGTATTGACCGGTGTTACTCCAAGAAAGGTTTTTCAAATTAGTACAAGGCTCGTTTGTTATTTATATTTATTATTAATTTAAAACATAGCTTTAAGACACTCCACCATATTTATGATTGACCCTAAATTCGAACTAAGGCAATACATCTCACTTAAATGTTAATATACTCACGAAACAATGCGCCTCCGAGTAAAAAATATGTATAATGCATCGCGCTGAAACCGAGTGGGAAGCATCTCAATGGGTCCGGTAAAAGACCGAAAGATAAAAGTAAAGTGAATATAATTGCGTAATAATTTATTTTTATGAATCGTAAAATACGCCGATTTTTCCTCATCGTCTCCCTTGGGTTGGAATAAATCCTTGGTTCATTCAACATTTACCCACCTAGCCAATTAACACTTGGAAAGCGAAAATTAAGATGAAGCGTAGCATAAGAAAAATGTTTAAAATTTTGCGTTCCTCAGAGAGTTAAGAGCTAAAGAGAACCAGATAAAAGCGAACGTATTATATCGGAGGTTCTATTGTAGATAGAACAATGTGATTTTATGTTTCCTACGGTTTTTAAGCTGTGTAATTTACTGGTTTTGTGAATTTAGGAGTAACCTAGTGAACTTATCTTTAAGTTAAGATTGTAAGTTAAAGTACTACTGTGGGCAAAAAATAGTAAGACTTTTAATTTAAATTTCGCCCGAAAACCCATTCGTCGAAATATTTTTTTTCTAGGTTGGTATGACTGTCAGTGATATCTGTGCCAAATGTCACAGCAAAATAATCATTAGTGTTTAGTATGCGCTTGTCTTTCTGAAGTACAAAAAGTGCATTCGGCGATTTTTACAATGAGTAAAATTATTCAACAAAGAAGTTCCATTAAATTTTGTGTACGGAATCAAATTTCTGGTGCCGAAACGTTCAGAATGTTGCAAAAGGCCTTCGGTGATAATTGTTTGTCGCGAGCAAGTGTTTTTGATTGATACAAATTATTCAAAGAGGGTCGAGAACGCGTTGATGACGAACCACGTCCAGGACAGCCATCAACATCAACTGATGATCAACACGTCAATTGAATCAAGGAATTGGTGCTTGAGAATCGACGATTAACAGTCAGAGACCTTACTGGCATCGTTGGAATATCGGAAGGATCAGTGAAAAGCATTTCGAAAGATCACTTGGGCCTAAGAAAAGTGGAAGCACGATTTGTTCCAAAATCACTCAATTTTTTCTAAAAACAGCGTCGCGTTGACGTCTGTGAAACAATGCTTTCCGACTATCAAGACAAAATGAAAGACATCATAACTGGAGATGAGACTTGGATCTACGCTTATGACCCAGAAACAGACAATGAATCGGCCGAATATCGTATCAAATGTGAGCCGAAGCCCAAAAAACTACGTCAAGGCAAGTCAAAAATCAAGGTTATGTTGACAGTTTTCTTCGATTATCGAGGTGCGGTGCACTCCGAATTCCTTCCGACCGGCCAAACTGTCAACAAAGAATACTATTTGAGTATTATGCGTCGTTTGCGCAATGCTATTCGTAAGAAGAGGCCAGAATTATGGGCCGACAACTCTTGGTTTTTGCACCACGATAATGCACCGTCGCATACTGCATTAATTCTTCGTGAGTTTTTCGCCAAATTTTCAATCAATATCGTGCCGCAACCACCGTATTCGCCTGATTTAGCTCTGTGTGACTTCTGGCTATTCAGCAAACTCAAACGACCGCTCCGGGGAAACCGTTTTGAGTCAATTGAAGACATTAAACCTGAATCGCTACGCACATTGAAGGCTATTCCTGAAATTGACTTTAAAGTCGTTGTTCTCGAAACAGTTGTTAACAACTGTTTCGAGAATTGGAAGAAACGTTGGCACAAGTGTATTGGAGCCAGGGGGGATTACTTTGAGGGGGACGAAATAGATTTGGAAGAATAAATTAAGAATATAAAAATTATGAAGAAAGTCTTACTATTTTTTGCCCACAGTAGTATTTGTTTTCATTTCCCATGATATATGAAAGTCTTATACATAATAGTCTTTTGTATAAATAACTGTTCTAGTACAGTATATTCTCCCTTAACGGACATCTCCCGACAATGGACATCACTAATCAATGGACAGTTTCTGATGCACCGTCAGTATGCTATTTGCTACATAACAATATCTCTCACCAAAGGACATTCTTAACAATGGACACGGACAGTAATAACAAGTGAGCAACAATGATTAACCTGATCTTTTACTACTGTCCGCACGCCCCATATCAGTACTTACTTACTTTTTTCTATCTGAAGTTAGCAGTCTAGTAATTTCTAGTGAGTTTTCCTACTCTATGTTTATGTCATTAACCTTTCATTGACGTGCAGTGTATAGAACTTTTTTTTGTCATTAATATCCATTATTTATACTTATATGCCAGCCTTCATCAGTCTTTTTAAAGTCTTCAGTTCACATATACCCAGCAAAAATGCCATTTTCACAGTAGTATTTGTTGTTTACATGGTAGCAAGCATATTTTTATTATAATTATTAGAAATGCGTGAGGCACTGTCTAATTTCTCTTTTAAGAAGTAAATATTGAGGTGATATGTATGGAAGGAAGTGTAGGATCAGGTCACTCATTGTTACTCACACTGTATATATCTACTACAGTAAATTTAAATGAAAATGTATTTCTTTACAAAGGACATTAGTATTGCAATTCCTATAATTTTTAACATAATTATTTTAATACATATAATAAGTGCTGTAATGATTGTTTATAGAGAGATTAAGCCCAGGTACATAATAAATTTTAATAAATTTATAATTCCTATAATTCCTAAACATAATTACATATTTTAATATAATAAGTGCTGATGGTCTTTCGGTTTATTACATATAATTACGAGGGAGCGTTTTTATATTCGCGGAATGAGCGGGTTGTAGAGGGGTGAGTAGGTGCACTGGGGGGGTGGCCTGTGCAGCGACTCATGATTAGTATAAATACGAAGTTTCATTGTTATTAGACAGTTAGTCTTTGAGCTATCGTCAACCAAGTAACATAATCAGGAGTGAAAAGTGAAATATGGAAAAAATCGAATATCGTGCCGTTATAAAGTTCCTTACCAGGCAAGTAAAATCAGTCGCGACCATAATGAATGAGATGTCATTGGTTTACGGCGACTCTTGTCCAGGAAAAACCATGGTGTACAAGTGGCATAGTTTAGTTAAACAAGGAAGGGAATCCCTTGAAGACGACCCGAGGCCGGGCAGGAGCATTGAGGTGACCACGCCAGCACTTATCCAAAAAGTTGAACAAATTGTACTCGAAGATGCTCGACTAAAGAAGAAACAACTCGCGGAAATGGTTGGAGTATCCGATACAACAATTTTTAAAATCCTACACAATCATCTCGGCATGTCTAAGGTCAGCGCAAGATGGGTGCCGAGAATGCTCACGCCGCCGCAAAAACAACAGCGCGTAGAGTGTTCGCCTGCATTTTTGGACCTCTGTAATGAAGACAAGGATGGTGTATTGAGTGGAATTGTTACTGGAGACGAAACTTGGGTTCATCATTATGAACCTGAGTCCAAACAAGACTCCATGCAGTGGCATAAAAAGGGCGCAGCACCTCCCAAGAAATTTAAAGTGTCACAATCAGCTGGGAAACTCATGGCAATGGTATTTTGGGACTCGGAAGGAATATTGTTGATTGATTATAAAGATAAAGGTGTTTTTATAACCGGAGAATATTACGCTTCAATATTAGAGCGACTATAAGAAGCCATTAAAGAGAAAAGACGGGGAAAATTGACAAAAGGTGTTCTGCTTTTGCACGACAACGCGCCCGTCCACAAGAGCCGCGTTGCGTTAGCTGCCCTGCATAAGGTGGGCTTCGAAATTGTGAATCACCCACCCTACAGCCCAGATCTGGCCCCGAGTGATTATTACCTGTTTCCGAAAATGAAAAAAGAGCTGCGGTGTAAAAAATTTACTGCCGATGATGAAATCAAGGAGGCAGTTTCGGCGTATTTTGCAGATAAAGAGAAATCATTTTTTTATGAGGGTATAAATAAATTAATTGAAAGATGTGAAAAATGTATCCGTCTTGCAGGTGAATATATTGAAAAAGAAAAATAATTTGGTTTTTTTATTTCCACCCCTTGTCCCCCATTCCGCGAATATAAAAACGCTCCCTCGTACATACATATAAATGTATAATAATTATGACCGCTGTAACATTCTTAACAATGGACAAGAACAACATATAATTAAGGCAGGTAATAAGTACAACTGTAATGATGGTCTGTAGCTTTTATATCATTCAGTTGATATTTAGTGCTCTAAGAAGCCAGATATCTAGTGTTTTAGTGTCCGTACAAGTAATATGGCCACGAAAAGAGAAAACTTCTCAGTTTAGAAGAAAAAGTTGATGTTATTCAGTGTGCAGAGAAGAATAAACTTAGTGTGAGACAGCTTGCCGAAAGATTCTGTATCGGTAAAAGTAAAGTGGGCGATATTTTGAAAAACAAAGTTGATATTAATAGACGGTTTGCTGAAAATGGAAATTCACAGCAAAAGAAGAAATTTGTGAAAACAGAAGGAGCTGCACTAGGTCAAAAAATGTATGACTAGTTTTGCAAAGTACGCACTAAGAACATTCCTTTGTCCAGTAAATAAGGGAAGAAACTCTTGAAGTTGCACAAGAGCTAAGTTATGAATTCAAAGCTTCAACTGGGTGATTTGACAAGTTTTCTCAGCGACACAACATATTGCTTCGAACAATTTGTGGCGAAGCCACCGCAGTAAATGTGGACGAAATATCTGTCTGGACGAAATAGTTGATAACTCTCACAAAGGAATACCCACCGAAAGACATTTTTAATGCAGATGAAACAGGACTTTTTTTCCGAGTTTTGCCAAACAAAACCTTTGCATTCAAAGGTGAAAAATATTCGGATGGCAAAGCTGCTAAGAAAAGGTTAACTATTCTCTTGTGTGCGAATATGTTTGGAGAAAAGGAAAGAGCTTTAGTAATTGGGAAAAGTAAGAATCCACGATGCTTTAGGGAAACAAACGTTGAAAAGTTGCCAGTGGAGTGCTATTCTAAAAAAAGCGTGGATGACGAGGGAAATTATGACAATTTGGCTAACCAAATTTAATAGAAAAATGCAACGGCGGAATAGAAAAGTTATTTTATTTTTAGACAACGCCACGTCGCACCCAAAGCCTGAGTTACAAAATGTTAAACTAATATTTGTGCTCTCAAACACTACCTCTCATTGTTAATCACTTGACCAAGGGATTATCAATAATTTTAAAACCAACTACAGAAAGCTTTTAGTTAAGAGATTTTTATCGTCTATGGATCATAGTAAATCTACCGAACATATAGAAAAATTCATTAACATTCTCAGTGCTCTAATATGGACCATTACTGCTTGGAAAACTGTAAGCGCTGAAGCTATCAAACAAATGTTTTCTTAAAGCTGGATTTGATGAGTGGAATGCCGAAGATATTTGCGAGGATATAGACTTCAGTGCTGAAGACGATGTACCATTGTCAGAACTTTGTAAATCCTATCCTGACATATTATCGTATGCACAAACTGCTGATAATTTACGTACCGAGAATCCCGATATTAGCGTACAAGAGTGTGAAGATGATATTTCGAAAACTAAAAACATTAACGAAGCTTATGAAAAACTACTTCAAAACATCTTTTTCTTGTTTGGCGACATTACTCAAGGAGAAAAGGTCGCTGAGATAGTATGCAATGTAGAAACACAAATTGTAAAAAAGAAGAATTGAAAATCAAAAGCAAACTAAAGTTTCAGATTTTTTTAAAATAAGTTAATTTTAAGTATGTTGTAAGAATAAATTAATTGAAAATTATTTATACTCTTTTTTTCTCCCACTAATTGACATCTCTGAACAATGGACAGTTTTATATACACCGCTACTCTCCGTTATACAGACAACCTACTGTATATCGTAAGGTAAAAATATAAATCATTACTTCTCCCAATGTTATTCTCGTTCGAGAAGTGATATGTATGTTTCGCTTCCTTTGCGTGACAATTTTACTTATGTCAATATACCCACAAACAAAGTAGTAACAATGAAAATTCCCCAGTTGTTATACACTTGACGGATACTAACTCAAACAAATGCGAAACGCTTCGTCGAATTCTTACAATAGTCCATAAATATTGTTCATAAATAAAACAATAACTATGCTATAATAAGGAACATGTTTTTCTGACTGAATGTCCTAATTATCCAGGCCTTTCTTCCTTTTAATTTTTAGGTTAAAACGTCACGTAATGCCTGGTTAACTAGAGACGTTCATAAAACCATTTTGACGTGTGTTACTGTTCATAAACATGTAACAAATGCACATATAATGGTAGTAATAAATTCTGATTTAAAAAATTAAGTACGAGCTAAACGACATGCCTAGGGTCAATTATTCTCAACGATTTTCCGTCTGCCCATTTGCCTTGGTCTACATAGCTATTTTGGAGTGTCTGATACGAAAAGACGAAGAGTTGATAGGTGATTCTCTGCTTGATTATAAACTAAATATAAAAATATATAAGGTCTAGTAAAAAGAAATCCATTATTTTTCCAATAGATGGCTTTAGTAATCTGTATCTCGCGTTGTATAAGTGCGATCGCGTTCCGCTAGATGGCGTTCGAAAGATAAGATTTCGTACTAAACGAACTTCTCAGACAGTTTTGTGATTACCTGACTTAATATTGTTTGAGCGCGCGTCAAAGATGGACACCAGCAAAGTTAAAATACGTCATATTTTACAGTTTTTCTTCGATAAAGGCGAAAATGCAAGCCAGGCGGCTAAAAATGTGAATAGTGTTTATGGTCCTGATACTGTAACAGTCAATCATGCGCAATTTTGGTTTCGTCGATTCCGTTCCGGTAATCTTGATGTCAAAGATGCACCACGCTCTGGAAGGCCAATTGTCGAAAATATCGATAAAATAATGGAAATCGTCGAGTCCGACCGTCATGTAAGCACTGTTTCGATTGCCCAGGAGCTAAACATTGCACAAAAAACCGTTTGCAACCATTTAAATAAGGTTGGATACAAAAAGAAGCTTGATGTATGGGTGCCACACGAGTTAACGCAAAAGAACCTCATGGACCGAATTTCCATCTGCGAATCGCTGCTGAATCGCAACAAAATCGATCCGTTTCTGAAGCGGATGGTTACTGGTGATGAAAAGTGGATCACTTACGACAACGTCAAGCGCAAACGGTCGTGGTCGAATCGTAGTAAGCCGGCGCAAACGGTGGCCAAGCCAGGCTTGACGGTCAGGAAGGTTTTGCTGTGTGTTTGATGGGATTGGCAAGGAATTATCTACTATGAGCTGCTTCCCTACGGCCAAACTCTTAATTCGGACCTGTACTGTCAACAATTTGACAGTCTGAAGGAAGCAATCGCCCAGAAGCGGCCAGCTTTGGCCAATAGGAGAGGAATTGTGTTCCATCAGGACAACGCCAGGCCACACACATCGATAGTGACTCGCCAGAAGCTCCGGGAGTTTGGTTGGGCGGTTCTTATGCATCCACCTTATAGTCCGAACCGAGCACCAAGTGATTACTACCTGTTCCTGTCTATGGCGAATGATTTTGCTGGTGAAAAATTCGCCTCAAGAGAAGCTTGTGAAAATCGACTATCCCTTTTTTGCCAATAGGGACGAGGGTTTCTATGAGAGAGGTATTATGAAATTACCTTCAAAATGGCAACAAGTTATCGAACAAAACGGTGCATATTTGACCTAAGTCGGATCATTCTAACTATGCTAAATAAAACCTTCAATTTAATGCAAAAATAATGGATTTCTTTTTACTAGACTTTATATTTTCAAATATGCTCACACACCCAGACAAATTCAGTGCGCCATCTATATTTTATTTGTTCTTAAAAAAACCGCGCAATTTGAAACATCCTTTACAATAATTCTTAACTTTATAATTGAAAAGTTTTGGCTTCCAATTTAATCAAACATTTTTGATACTACTGTATAACATTACAATTTTCGATTTATATCCTTGTATTGTACTACTTACTTTCACTTCCATAGTATCTTTTACATCCATTCGTTTGACGTCGTTATATATGTCGGCATCTTATTTCACGAGCTTCGTGTATATTTCTATTTTTAGGACTACTACACATTACTAACTCGAGAGCTCTTAACCATCGCACTACACAAATTGGATGCATACGGAACACAATATCTTTGGAGTACACTCGTGAAACAACCACTTGACTTTTTAAAATGAAGAAAATCCTATTTTAATGAAAGATTATAATATGTGTCAGATGGGAACACACCTGAAGGCGAATAAAAATATATTTTTCTAGCTTCGTATGAATTATTTATTGCGTCCGAAAGAAATTGCTGGATACTGGAGGAAATAATCGAGAAAAATAAAAGAAAGAAACATAGATTTCAATCGGTTGTCTCGACTATATTTTCTAAAAATTTTAAAAATGTATTCTTGTGCCTGATAACAAGCGCCTCCCTCTGTCGTCCATTATACTGAACGACAAAGTGAGAAACGCGTCTATCTCGCTTGTTGATAACTACGTTATTAGAGCGTATAAGACAGACGCATTCCGTAACGGCTATTTGCCAATTAAAAGAATGTGAAAAGGAATCATTCTATTATTAATAACACCCTATCTACTACATATGTTTCACCGATACCACAGATCGTCAGGCAGATTTGTGTTATTAATGAACGATTCCTTGGTAGCGTCTGTCATACAGAAAAATAATGTGGACGACAGAGGGAGGCGCTTGTTATCCATTACTTTTCTGTATCGAAACGATATGATAGACGCTACCAAGGAGTCGTTCATTAATAACACAAATCTGCCTGACGATCCGTGATATCGGTGAAACATATGTAGTAGATAGGGTGTTATTAATAATGGAATGATTCCTTTTAACATTCTATTCTTATGCCGTTATTCATTATTTACACTTATATTCATTCGAATAGAAACTGTAGATATACTAATTTAATTTGAGATTGAAATTTAAGAAATAGAGCGGATATAAAAGCTATAACGTGCCTTCGGATTAAAATTTCTATATACGCAAACTCATTTCCAAACAGAACTCAGTAGTTCAATGTTGTTTGGGATAGTTTCACATTACAAAACACACCAATTACGAAAACGTTCTGCTTGAGTTTGCAAGGTGTTTTCCACGCAAATGGAGAAAGCTTTATTGACCCGCAGTTGTATAAAAACACGTAACCTTATTACATTTCCTTTGATGTTTCCGTTTTATGCACAGACTATTCCATTATTTGTATTTTAATATTTCCTTTCACAAAATATCTCGAAGCCTTTTTATTATCTACAGGGTTTTCTTCTGGTTTCTGTTTCATATTCAATGAAATCGTTATATACACTATCACTCAAAACTATTTGGTCACCCTTGTTTCTTTACACTTTCCATAGAAAAGTTGTGATTATAAAATTTATTTCTGTAGTAAGAAATAGTTTCATAGTAAACACTAAAATCTATAAAAGCTTATTCGAAAATAATTATGCGTTTACGCTATTATTTACAATGAATGATAATACCCTAATAAAACTCCAAGTAGAATAATTGCACTTAAGGGATTAGATCTATCAATTCTTGGTAATTTTCGTTTGTTATGATTTTATTTTAAGGTATGGTGTTATTGTAAACTATTAAGTATTTATACTTGAGTATTTTGGCAAAATTGCAGTTAGTTTTTGTGAGATGCTCATAGTGATAACATCGTGTGTTTCGAAGAAGTTCAGTTTAGTTAGAAATGCCTAAACGGAAAGAATTGAGTGTAGAAACACGATCGTTTATAATCGCATACCATAAAACTTACAAAAGCAACCGCGAAATTGTCACAGAACTTAAATTAAATCAGTCCACCGTGGGTTATATCATGAAAAAACACCGCGAATGTGGAAATGTGTTGAACAGAACTCGAAAAGGCAGACCTAGAGCGACAACATCAGCAGAAGATCTTGCATTGGTGGTAACGAGCAAGAGAAATAGAAGAAAAACAGCCCCAGAAATCACAACCGAAATGAATGCTATTCGTCGAAAACCTATAAATGTTTCCACAGTTAAACGGCGATTAAAAGAAGCCGGTCTTCATGGACGAATTGCAATGCGAAAGTTGCTGCCTAGATTTTCCGTTCACGAAGATGTGTTTTCGTGAGGAGGTCTGTGGGTGAGCGTGCCCGGGAGGAATGCATAGCCCCTACTGTTAAGCGGATTGTTTTTCTGGATCAAATACGGGCGATCTCGTAAAAATCGATTCTCACTGAGTAAAGTAATCGTTTCAAAACTTCTTCGTAATACTCTTTCTTCACCGTTAGATCTTTTGGAGCGTATTCATAATGAACAACACCTTCCAGATCAAAGAAAATAGTGAGCATCACCTTGATGTTGCTTCCATTCTAACATGCTTTCTCAGGTCGTGACTTGTAGGGCGCCCTCCACTGCGAAGGTTGAGCTTTTATCTCAGTATCATAACCAAAAATATTTAAACATGTCTGGATTTTCTCCAATTGATTTCTAATTGTCTTGGACCACTTCCATTCCATAATTCTTTTGGTCTTCTGTCAGCAACCATGGAATAAACTTTGGAGTGACACGAATCATCCAAATTTTGACCCAAAAGATCTGAAACTATAGTGTTTCGAGTTTCTCTTCCATGTCCAACACAATCAAATGATGATTTTGATTAATTAAAACCCCAACTCGCACATTTTCAGGAATTCTGACCGTTGCGGGGCTTCGTTCTGACAGGCCCACTGCCACTATTAACAACAGGGAAACTTTCCACTGATATACGACAACTTTTAATGTTATATGGTGGGTGACACTAACAAAAAGCGGTAAAAATTAAAATTTTCAGACTCACATTCTAATAGCGCATAATTATATACAGCACTTTTCAAAAGTTTTTGTTTTGTTATTGTACTATTCTGTTGGATAACCAAACAAATTATTGGCTTGGCAACTAAGTACTTTCGGTGTCATAATTATATATAAATATATAAATTAGTTTCACGATGGGAAATTTAATGAAAATTATATTATTTTCTGCTACTCCATCATTAATTAAATACACAGAAATTAATTAAAAATTTCTGTGCTGGAGAAGGACTCGAACCTCTATCTGCCGTTTTCTAGGCGACTGCTTTACCAATTAAGCCACCAGGCAGTGTAACTTCGAGTCCTTTAACACGCCATAAATCGTATTATGGAACAGATCTAATATTTATTTAAAAACCCGCAGTTCGGTTATGATGTCATAATTATATATAAATCTATAAATTAGTTTCACGATGGGAAATCGGTCGTCTAGAAAACGGCAGATAGAGGTTCGAGTCCTTCTCCAGCGCAGAAATTTTTAATTAATTTCTGTGTATTTAATTAACGATGGAGTAGCAGAAAATAATATAATTTTCATTAAGTACTTTCGGTTTTGTAGTATAAAATAAAACACTTTTTTTTTAAATAAAGAATAGTTTTTAATCAACTATATATTTTCCATTTTGCTCAATGACCTTTTGCCATCTTTCTTTCAGCTGCATGATTCCGCGCTCATAAAATTTCTGGTCCTTATCAGCAAAAAAGTGAACCAGGTGCGAGTGAAGGTCATCGTCATTTGTGAAAGTTTTACCATTCAAAGAATTCTGCAAACTTCGAAATAAATGGTAATCAGATGGTGCTAGATCAGGGCTGTATGGGGGATGTGGCATCACTTCCCAGCCAAGCTCCAATAGTTTCCCACGAGTTGCCAAAGATGTGTGAGGCCTTGCATTATCTTGGTGGAAAACTACACCTTTCCGATTTGACAATTCTGGCCGTTTTTCTTTGATTGCTTCATCCAGTTTTATTAATTGTTGGCAGTAAACATTGGAATTGATCGTTTGGTTCCTTGGAAGCAGCTCAAAAACCACAACACCTTTGTAATCCCACCAAACTGACAGCATGATACTTTTTGGATGCAATTCAGCTTTAGATGTGGTTTGAGCTGGTTTATCGTGTTTGCTCCATGATCTTTTTCGAACTATGTTACTGTACAGGACCCATTTTTCATCACCAGTGACGATTCGTTTTAAGAAAGGGTCGGTTTCATTTCGTCTAAGGTGCATATCGCAAAAGTTGATTCTTTGTGTTAAATGAATTTCTTTCAATTCGTGAGGTACCCAAATATCAAGCTTCTTAACTAGCCCAAGACATTTTAAATGTTTTTCAATTGTTGTTTGCGATACATGTAGCCTCTCCGCAACCTCTTGAATAGTTATATGATGATCCTTTTCAATTATGACTTTGATTTGGTCATCATCAACTTCAGTAGGCCGACCAGAACGTTGCTCATCTTTGAGGGAAAAATCTCCAGAACGGAATTTTTTATACCAATTCTGACACGTGCGGTCTGTTAAGCAATTAGCACCATAAACTTCACATATTTTTTGTGAGCCGCAGCAGCTTTCTTTCCTTTACGGAAATAAAATAGTAAAATATGTCGAAAATGTTCGTTTCTGCACTTCATATAAAATTAACCCACAACTAATAGCTTTAATAAAAATCACGCACTACTTGCTTCTGAAGTTACGTCAATGTGACTAGTATCACGCGACAAACGGTAAAGTACAGCACTAACATACGTTATACAAAAAATAGAGCAAAGCTGTCTATCAGTAAAACCGAAAGTATTTACAAGTTGCCAACCCAATAATATAAAATCAAATTATATAATTAGCAACTTTTTCACATATTGCAAAATTGTGTACCAGTTAAAATTCACCTCTTGTAGTTGCAGAATAAAAAGCAATGCATTTATATTCTAAGAGCGTAAGCACCTTCAAATCCCTGCTTCAAAACCTATCCGTCTAGTTTCAAACATATCGTTTACATTCACGCGCATTACCTCTAAAATATGATAGATGCAGAATGTATTACAGAGGCTCATTCGCCTGCTACACAAAATGTGAATTTTCATACCCTTTACACTAAACTTCGTCTTGTATAAAGTATGCTTAGTATGACAATATAAAATGTACACGAAGTGTGATTGAAATTGGAAACACTATGTGCATCTTCATGTATATAACGTGCAAAGATTTAAAAATTCTTAAACCTTTTCTGTGTACACAAATATGTGTTTGTTTTAGAAATTATTAAATATACTTTTGCTAAATATATGCACCATTTTATATAAATATACAACGAGTTACAAAACGAATATAGGTATTACAAAGTATTATTTTGTCCAAACTATCGATCGCTGTGCCTGGCTCGGCTATTGGAGAAACGAATACATAGTCTAGTTTATTTAATAGCCGCTAGATGTCAGTTGTCTTCTGTTTTTCTTAGTAACCGTCATGTGTTTAAAATGGCTACTCCGCAGCAGATATTATTTTGTGTTCTCGAGTTTGCGAAGTGCAAATTCGTGATTACAGTGCAAAGACGTTTCGGGTTGAGCTACCAAATTGATCCTCCCAATGGGTGGAGCATTCGCAGATGGTAACGACAGTTTGTAAATACAGGATGTCTATGTAAAGGAAAGAGTTCTGGCCGCCCTCGTGTTTCTGAAGAAAATGTTGCACGAATTCAAACTGCTTTCCAATGTAATTCTTCAAAATCAACTTGTCGTGCCAGTCGGGAGTTACAACTGCCTACAACAACAATTTAGCGTGTTTCGAGACGTCGGTTTGTTATGAAGCCGTACAAGTTACAATTATTACAAGCTCTACGTCCTGATGACAAACGGAAACCTGTGGCATTTTGTAACGAGATTCATGATGCTATTGACAATGGTAACACTTTCGCACAACGCATCGTGTTCAGTGATGAAGCGACTTTCCATGTTAGTAGTCTGGTAAACAAATACAACGTTCGAATTTGGGGTCTACAGAACAACATGCAGTCATTGAACATGTACGAGATTCGCCTAAAATCAATGTGTTTTGTGCGATATCCCGATCATCTGTTTACGACCCATTCTTCTTTGATGGAAACACGGTTAACGGTCATCAGTATCTCGCTATGTTACAAAACTGGTTGTTTCCGAGGCTGCACGAAGACAACGTCATTCTTCAACTAGTCCCCTCACTGGAGTGGCCAAGTGCGTGAATATCTGAATGAAACTCTACCGAACCGTTGGATTGGTCGTCAAGAAACTGGCGACTTAACATGTCTCAACTGGGCTCCACGGTCACCGGATTTGACACCCTGTGATTTCTTTCTATGGGGTTTCGTTAAAGACAACGTTTATGTAGCACCACTCCCATAGAACCTGGAAGAATTGAAAAACCGGATCCGTACTGCCATAACATCAGTGACGAAGAGCATGCTTGCCCGAGTAGAGAAGGAATTTCATTATCGATATGATATTGTTCGTGTCACTGATGGAGGACATATTAAACATCTGTAATCTGAGCTTGAGAGATGTGTAAATATGTGTGTTAAGTTTCATATTCGTATGTCTTAAAATTTAATAAATACATTCATTCAAAATATGTATATTCTTTTTTAAACACCCTGTATTTCAATCGTTGATATAAAAAGCTAGGTTAGTGTTTCATTATATGTATGATTAATGAAGTCAATGGTGTTAACACCGGTAAATGTAAAATTTTCATCGCTATGTAGATGGCAACACAACAAAATAAAATGGTATATCAGAAACACAAATGACTTGAAATTTTGATAAAGAACAGAATCAGATATTTTAAAACTATTTATGAATGCTAATGCAAGTATTATAGAGACTAATTTAAGCAAGAGGTACATAAATGCTTCCACATCTTACGGTAAAGAAGAGTGCGAGCGTTAAAGATAATGTACATGTGTATCGTTAGGTTGTATTGTGAACTGAACTAAAGGATAAAAGGACAGATCTTTGGAAAAACAAAAAGAAGATAACTGCATTCATTAGAAGTCAAAATTCGAGGCTTATATGCTAATGAAAGGTATTAGCAAAATTTAAATTCATGTGAATAAATTGTATTTTAAATTTCGTTACTTTAAATGTATATATATTTGATTTCGTAAGTGACTACTTTGTCAGAAATAAATATTTTAAAACCTATGAAGTATGAATTTTGAACAAATTTAAATAATTATATGACGCAATAACCTAGAATTAAAAAATTATTAAGACAGGGCCGTACTAAATTAAATTAGAGAGAAATAAAAGACTTCGTTTATAGTTTGCTTTAGAATATCAAAACAAAGCGCGCGCGCGCGCGCGCGCGCGCGCGCGCGCGCGCGCGCGCGCGCGCGCGCGCGCGCGCGCGCGCGCGCGCGCGCGCGCGCGCGCGCGCGCGCGCGCGCGCGCGCGCGCGCGCGCGCGCGCGCGCGCGCGCGCGCGCGCGCGCGCGCGCGCGCGCGCGCGCGCGCGCGCGCGCGCGCGCGCGCGCGCGCGCGCGCGCGCGCGCGCGCGCGCGCGCGCGCGCGCGCGCGCGCGCGCGCGCGCGCGCGCGCGCGCGCGCGCGCGCGCGCGCGCGCGCGCGCGCGCGCGCGCGCGCGCGCGCGCGCGCGCGCGCGCGCGCGCGCGCGCGCGCGCGCGCGCGCGCGCGCGCGCGCGCGCGCGCGCGCGCGCGCGCGCGCGCGCGCGCGCGCGCGCGCGCGCGCGCGCGCGCGCGCGCGCGCGCGCGCGCGCGCGCGCGCGCGCGCGCGCGCGCGCGCGCGCGCGCGCGCGCGCGCGCGCGCGCGCGCGCGCGCGCGCGCGCGCGCGCGCGCGCGCGCGCGCGCGCGCGCGCGCGCGCGCGCGCGCGCGCGCGCGCGCGCGCGCGCGCGCGCGCGCGCGCGCGCGCGCGCGCGCGCGCGCGCGCGCGCGTTCGGCTTTTCGAAAACAGTTTTATTTTCGAAAGAAAACAAATATAATATTTTTGAATCGGATAGCAAAATCACAATGTGGAGAGAAAATAACGAAGAAATGAATTTAAAGTATTTTAAACATAGTGCTAAAGATGGATGTGGGCATATAATGGTATGGGGCTGTGTCTCTGCTACAAAGTTAAGAAATCTGTACCTCATTGAAGGAATTATGAACACATTTGTGTGATTGGACATTCTAAAACAAAATCTGAAAGTTACTGCCCAAAAACTTGGAATCGAATTATTAATTGTGTTGTACTTAATGAATTGTCTTCTAATTTTGTTATAAAAATATAAAGAGTGTTTCAAATTTCGCGGTTTTCTTAAAGAATAAATAAAACACATAATTTGCATTCACTTTCAAAAATATTTTATTGGTGATTGAAGTGTCAGTCATGACATTTATATGCTAACAAAAAATCTGCCAAATGTCCTCCTCTTGGAGCTCCACAGACGTCCACTCTTTTGTTAAAATTTTCAATGGCATTTCGACATAAGTGAGGCTCTGTCTCACCAAAGACACGAATAATTTCATCTTTCAAAGCAGGAATTTATTTATAAACCCGACTTTTTACATAACCCTAAAGAAAATAGTCTAGCGGTGTCAAATCACATGATCTTGGTGGCCAATTAGCATCACCCTTTCTGGAGATTACACGTCCAGAAAATTTTTCTCTCAATAAATCAATTGATTCATGTGCAAAATAAGGTCGCCATCCTGTTGAGACCATATATCCTCTAGATCAATATTCATTAATTCAGGCTGCTAAAATTCGGTTATCATGCGACGATATTGGACACCATTGACAGTTACAGCTTCACCAGTAGCATTTTCAAAGAAGTAAGGTCCAATTACCCCACCTGACTATAATGCACACTAAACAGTGACTCGTTTAGAATGCATACGTTTCTCATGAATAATTCGTGGATTTTCCTCACCCCAGATACGGCAATTTTGATTATTAACATAGCCACCAAGTTCAAAATATGCTTCATCGGAAAACACGACTTTTTGAGAAAAATCAGCTGCTTGTTCATAAATGAAATCAACAAATGAACGACGTTTTAAACGATCTAATGGCTTCAGTTCCTGTGTTATTTGAACCTTATATGCCTTCAGAGCTAAATCCTTGTGTAAAATACGCCATGTTGTTGATCCACTAAGTCCAAGTTGTTGTGAACGCCGTCTAATGGACATTTCAAGATCTTCAGCAACACTTTCAGGAACAAAACCAATATTTTCTTGTGAACGACCTCTATGACTATATTTTTCACTTTTTTGATCTTCCACGGAACCGGTCTCTTGAAATTTTCTAATAATCAGACCAATAGTGCTTTCGGATGGACGATTACGTAAACCATAAAATTAACGTAATTTTCTAAAAACTTTTTTCACAGAACGCTGATTTTCATAAAATAATTCAACAATGTGAACGCGTTGTTGTACCATGTACGAAGCAGTTTTTATAAATGTCATACATCACACTTTTTAAATGCCCACATATCCAGAAAAAATCAGTGCGTCATCTATATTTTATTTATTCTTAAAAAAACCCTTTATAATATTCTTGCAAAACTGCAATGTGTTTAATGCTTTTTCAAAAACGATTTCTTGTTATTTAATTTCAACAATATATAATTTTTATAGCACTGTATCACTTTGACTGTAAGTCACTGTACATATTTACAATATAAGTGCTGTCGAATTTAACCACACTTCTTGTACATTGTATATTGCCGCACTACCCACCGTTATATCCATTCCCTAATTTATGATTGAAAATATGCAGCGATATATTTACTGTACAGTCTCTCCTCCATTCTTCCGTTCCTTCCCGCAACAGTTCTAACGTCAGTAATTTGTTAACCATGAGATATGGTAGATCTAAGGAGTTCCAATATAGAAAAAAAAATAGCTGAAAATGAAGCCATTGATTCAAATTAATCCTCTTTAAAGTTTGTATATCTTTTTATGCTGCAATAAACACGTTTATAGCATTTAGTTTACGCTGTAACAAATTCAATTTAAAGACATTTTAGAACAGCCCATAACTAGCATCGTTACGTTGCACTCTATGTCATCTTGCTCCTTAAATAATAAAAAACTGAATTACAATGCAGTTGCTACTTTATATTTTTTCATGTTCTTCTACGAACCCTCCTTCGCAGTGTTATTAATATGCAGAGTACGTGACAACTTTGCCTTTGAAAGCAAATCTTTTTGTCTAGTTTTCCGCTGGTTCTAATTTTAATACGCGTCAGGAACGAAAGAGGTTTTCGCGATTAAAGAAACACCGCGCGTCTGAACATCTCATGTTTCCTTTAGTTTCGTTTCTGACAGAAAAAGAATTTCTTGGTAGTTGTCTGGTCTGATGTAGGTGTACGTGCATGTAAGTATATACGAATATTTCACGTGCCAGTTATATTAGATGTATTCCCGCCTGACACATTCTAATGTCGCATGCGTCGCGTAGATTTCAAGCTAATAGAAACGAACTTTGCTATGAGAAATTACTTTCAAAGCTGGCATTTTTCGAATAGTTCAAAATATTCTCGATTTACGTACGTTTTCAGGAGAATAAAAAGTGAATAAAATTTAATTTGAAAATTTTAACAAAATTCAGTTTTATATTCAACATTTCGACGAAATAATACTAATCTTTTTAGGTTCGATCTTGCTAGGTTTAGGGAAAATAGTCGGAAAAAATGAGAATGATTTAGATCTCATCGAAACGTTCTAGAGAATGTTTTAAGGGCTGCCAATTCTAAAATTCGATCAATTCAACTGTATTTCGTAGTTCTTTTTTGATATTTGAAATAAAGTCTAAATTCCAGGGGTTAATTGAGTTACAAAACAACTTCCTCTGAAGTAATAATTAGATTACAATTGCCTATTATCTAGCCTACATCGAATTCAGATTTCCAGGAATCTACACCATTTTCTTTGGATGTTACCCAAGTCTTCGATTACTCCTATTACACCCAGTTCTATACACATACTTAACTTCTCTTCGAAACCACACTTTTTCATGTTTCTTCTGAATACTTATCACACTTGTCATCCCACTCCCTAGGAAGAATATCTTTATCGTTGAAAAACTTTCTTCCGTTTAATATGTTCTTCTCATGAAGCGAAATCTGGACTACAAGATGGATACTCCAACACCCTCCACACTGTTCTTCCTAAATGCTCAATATAAATATTGAAACAATGAGCTAAAGCGCTCTCTTAGTAGAAGAACCTCCTCTCGAACGAGGAAATATGTTTTAGGTTCTTCAGAAGCTATGGTCGAACACTGCTTGATGTACCACTTTATCGTGATTGCCTTGGTTTCAGCACTATATCCTCCACTACTTCTCTCACGGTGGCAAAGATACTCATCATTTTCTTTTTAATACATCAAGATTTTCCAACAGACACGATTGCTCCTTCATCTTCATAGATCCAGATACCAAGATTGTTCAACTACACGGCGGAATACTAGATCTCGTTTAAAGAAAAAAGTCCTTCCATTCAAACTAAAAGTTTCTTGAGAATACTGACTGTGATATGATGGAATACTGTATTCTCATCCCTTGGGAAAAATACACCTTCGCATTCTCCAAGGGATGGGAAACAGATGTTAAAATATGTCATCTAGAATACTATCAAACAGGGCGTTCTCCGTTATGGAAAGTTAAATTTTTATGATTATTGTGAACCCTCAACTAACGCGTATTTTGACAACTCTCAGTGGTGTGTTCCGCACAATGAAACGTTGATGAATAAGGTGAATCCATCTTACAAGATTATTTGTTCCTTGGATGACCACTAAAAGCTTTTCTATGAGGAAATTGCAAATCGTTCACACTTATATATTTAGGATGACACCTCGGCTTTCTTTGGTGTTTCAAGAACGAAATCTGGCACATGAAGATAATCTCAAGCTTCGGAGGGAACCTTTGCCACAGTATAGGGTTATCAAAACCCGCTCATTGTAGAAACCAATTATTGAATTCTGAAATAGCTTGTTTGTACAAGAGACTAAGAATGATTATCAACTTTAGCAGATTCATGAATTAATTCATGACCCATCCATTGAAGTGAAAGGATCAAGGAAAACTGCGTCACCAATCCTGGGCAAGCAATCGACGGTGTACTATGAAAAAGACCAGGTGCATATTTTTCGAGCGAGGCCGAATGTTTTTGATTCGACCACTCTGGATAGGCACTGCCCGGTGCACCACTTTACGGTGGTTGTATTTTATATTTTCAGCACCACACACCAATATAACTCTTGTCATGGTAAAGAAGACTGTACTATATCCTTCTCAACAAATCGTGATTTCCAGACTCACACTTTATCTTCAAAAACTCAGACCTTATTTCGTGTTGTAGTGAGCACATCAGAGTAGTAAAGTGGATGGAGATGGAGTTCCCTACTCCTCCATTAAACCATGTACGTTGTGGCAATACGAAAATCCACCGTCGCTTTAAAAGTATTGCAGAAATGCACTTTCTCTTGATCGATAGTAGGATACCTTAGCTCCTTTTTCAAGCAAGTTTTTCTCACGCAGTCTTGATACTACTTCTGAAGCTTTTTTGGATAGTCCCAAATCTCGTGCCAAATTATTTAACTCACTGATTAAATGCCTTACGATCTGAGTCATCTTTATTTTCCAAATTTTCATCGTTAGGGTTATTTCGATCATCACCAAACACGTGTTCCTGTATTACGAAAGAGAGTAATTCTTTGAAAACTGGTACTAGGATTTTAGGTGAATGAGGCTGGTGTAGTCGTCCATATCCACATAGCATTCTGTAAACACAATTTTGCGTACCTTGATTCGCGTTCAGGCTTTGTCATGGTGTGTATAGCTGTTCTAATCTTATAGTCTTCTGATCTTTTCTGACAGACTCTTGATGCATGAAATTACCATTGTACGTACATTTTCTTCAGGTTGTTTATGATCTTCAATAAGTTTTGTTCGATTCTTTGCTGTAGTTCGTTTTATTCATACTCAAATGTCTCATTACTTCTAAGGATTTTTGCATGCTTTATACATCCTTTGATAGCGCATGATTTGAAAAATTCGGTAGTTACGAAACGTCGGCTCCGTTATTAAAAAATACGAATATCCAACAGAAAAAAAGTTTCCTCTTAGGTATTCCATCTCTATCATGGGAATTTACAAATGACAATTTAGTCATAATTATTGCATTTTAAAGCACAAATGCGCTGAAACCTGTTTCAAAATTAGGTAATTGTCGGATTGGATAAGCGCATTCGAGCGAAACGACCTCGTATGCAATCAAACGGATTTTAAAATGGATTGTCTAACCGAACGATGCACGCATTCATACAATTATCTCATGGGAAATTTCATCGGATAATATAAAAATGCCCGTATTCAGGCGCTTATTCTATAGTTAGCGCTTTATCGATGGTCCACGTTTACGGGCCAATAATGTTTTGGAAAATAGCCGGTAACAAGTGTCTAAACTGCATTGTTATTCACATTAGCAATTACCCATCGAATCCATTTCGCTTTAGAACTATTATTGTCCATTTATATGTGAATCATTTTTTTTAAATCTTTATGTAACAAATCATTTATTTAAAAAAAGAATTCTGAATATTAAAATGAATAAATTTAAATTTGACTTTAGATCATACTAAGTTGTTATAAAAATACTGCAGGATTTTCCTTACTTTGAGTCTTACACACAGATTAGAAAAATAAGCAGTGTTTCTTATACGAGGGAACGTTTTTATATTCGCGGAATGGGGGACAAGGGGTGGAAATAAAAAAACCAAATTATTTTTCTTTTTCAATATATTCACCTGCAAGACGGATACATTTTTCACATCTTTCAATTAATTTATTTATACCCTCATAAAAAATGATTTCTCTTTATCTGCAAAATAAGCCGAAACTGCCTCCTTGACTTCATCATCGGCAGTAAATTTTTTACCCCGCAGCTCTTTTTTCATTTTCGGAAACAGGTAATAATCACTCGGGGCCAGGTCTGCGCTGTAGAGTGGATGATTCACAATTTCGAAGCCCACCTAATGCAGGGCAGCTAACGCAACACGGCTCTTGTAGACGGGCGGGTTGTCGTGCAAAAGCAGAACAGCTTTTGTCAATTTTCCCCGTCTTTTCTCTTTAATGGCTTCTTTTAGTCGCTATAATATTGAAGCGTAATATTCTCCGGTTATAGAAACACCTTTATCTTTATAATCAATCAACAATATTCCTTTCGAGTCCCAAAATACCGTTGCCATGAGTTTCCCAGCTGATTGTGACACTTTAAATTTCTTGGGAGGTGCTGTACCCTTTTTATGCCACTGCATGGAGTCTTGTTTGGACTCAGGTTCATAATGATGAACCCAAGTTTCGTCTCCAGTAACAATTCCACTCAATACACCATCCTTGTCTTCATTACAGAGGTCCAAAAATGCACGCGAACACTCTACGCGCTGTTGTTTTTGCGGCGGCGTGAGCATTCTCGGCACCCATCTTGCGCTGACCTTAGACATGCCGAGATGATCGTGTAGGATTTTAAAAATTGTTGTATCGGATACTCCAACCATTTCTGCGAGTTGTTTCTTCTTTAGTCGAGCATCTTCGAGTACAATTTGTTCAACTTTTTGGATAAGTGCTGGCGTGGTCACCTCAATGCTCCTGCCCGGCCTCGGGTCGTCTTCAAGGGATTCCCTTCCTTGTTTAAATAAACTATGCCACTTGTACACCATAGTTTTTCCTGGACAAGAGTCGCCGTAAACCAATGACATCTCATTCATTATGGTCGCGACTGATTTTCCTTGCCTGGTAAGGAACTTTATAACGGCACAATATTCGATTTTTTCCATATTTCACTTTTCACTCCTGATTATGTTACTTGGTTGACGATAGCTCAAAGACTAACTGTCTAATAACAATGAAACTTCGTATTTATACTAATCATGAGTCGCTGCACAGGCCACGCCCCCAATGCGCCTACTCACCCCTCTACAACCCGCTCATTTCGCGAATATAAAAACGCTCCCTCGTATTTTGTATAATATTTTAAAGCCCATTATATCCCTTCTCTTCCTTAAAATCCACTTTTATCATAAAATTCTTTTAAACGATGTTTAGATCTCATAAGTAAAGACACCAGATTTCTTCTTCTCGGAAATGCCACCAAAAGCTTGTAAATACTTAAACGAGGCGAATCAGTCTCACTCACAGCAGTTGTTAAACATCCGCTAGTTGGGTAGTATGCATTTTGATACTCAATGAATTTTAGTTACAAAGTACTAGTTATGTCGAATGCATGTAGTAATAAAAAAACGACCACTTGTTGATCAAGTAAACAAATTCATCATGAAATTTATATACTTGAAATACACAGTCTGTCATAGAGAAAACCAAACTCTTTTAAAATAAAAACAAAACCTTACTATTTTGGTAAAATTAATTTATTTTATCCAAAGTAGTCGTCTTCGGCTTCAGTACAACGCTTTGCATGGTCAATTAACATGTCGAATAAATTTTTAAGTTCATCTTTGAGATCGCTGTTGAAGCCCTTTTAATGATTTTGACGTCAGCCTAACGCTGTCATTTCATCGGCAAATGTAGTTTGAAGAACAGATAGAAATCACAGGAGGCCAAATCCAGTGAATCTGGTGAATGATTGATGGCTAAAATGCCATTTGTAATTAGAAAATCAGTGATAAGCATAGAGCGAAGAGATGAGCATTATCATTTAACAAACTCCAGCTAGCATTTTCACGATATTAAGGGTACGCACGACGAATACTCGCCACAAAAACGCTTCATAACAGCAAGATAACATCTCTTTCGAATCATAAAAACAAATGAACAATGTCTTCACTTTTGACTTCTCCAAACGGGCTATTTTCGGTCTTTCTTCATTTGGATGCTTCCATTCAGAGCGATAATGCTTGGTCACTGGATCATACTGAAAACACAACATTTCATCGCCAGTTACAATATGATAGAATATCTGAAGTTTTCGTCCTTTTTTGAGTCTCTAATCAAGTCTGTACAATAAACCGTTTTTTTAACACAATAGTTGTGACTCAAAAATTCTATATATTGTTGCAAAATTACAAATTAAAATGAGTGCTTCTACTGATACATCTACTTCTATATTCAACTTTCAAATTAATTTGAAATTATTCTTTCCTTTTTTTCAAGGATGACTGCATCAACCTTGTAACTTAGTCGAGATCTCTTGTGAGGAGTACTAAAAGAAGGACTAGCACCAGCTTTAGCAAGGTCACTTTCTTTTAAAATTTTTTGATATGTGTTTTTGAAACGTTAACAGCTTCTAAAATTCGTGCTCTACGAATATAATTTTAAGTATCGGTTAGATATATACTAAATGCATTAGACCATTTTTGGCTTCGTTTTTCATTAATTTTATGAAACAAACTACATAACCTTCGCACGAAAGGACCGTTAAACAATATGGCGGCATCGCTTTAGGAATATTAGTGAATAAATCACAGAGCTACTATTCGTTGCCTAGCAACAGAAGGACACTTACTGAAACTGGTCCATTGTGCATGTGACCTAATGTACTATTCTCTAATTGTATGGGGTATACCAGTTTCAGCATTTACGCGGAACATAAATATAGAGACAATGCAAAAGTAGAGCAGGTGGATAACTTTTTCAATATTTGAGCTAGATTATAAAAAGAACGGGTGATCAAGAGATTGAGATCAACCGAAGAATCGAAAGTGCCATAAAAACCTATTACACAATAAACAATACAATTTTAGGTAAAAAAGAAGTGCTCAAGGCAACTAAAATAAAAGTTTATAAAACGATTGTTAGATCAATATTGACCTATGGATGCGAAACATCGGTATTGAATAAGAAATAAAAAAAAATAAAATCCAAGCGGCTGAAATAAAATACCTTAGAAAAATACTGGGAGTTACAAGATGGGAAAGACTAAGGAGTGATAAAATAAGGGAAGCACTACAGGTGGAACCCATTGCAGAATATATAGAGAGGCGACAGCTCAACTGGTGGGGACATCTGGTGAGGGTGGATGAGAGTTTGTCGATGAGGAAGGTATGGGAATCAAGAGAATCGGCGAGGAGAAAACGAGGAAGACCGGGAGAAACATGGGACGAGATGATAGAGAAGATTCTGATTGGAAGGTATACGTCGTGGATGGAGGCCAAGACTTTGGCTCAGAACAAAAAGCAATAGCGCAAATTGGCGAGCGAGAAATAGGAAAATAGACTAACCCTGCACTAAATGGTAGACGGGGTTCATTGAATATGTATGTATTATTTTATTTAGACTTAAATAAAATGTATTTTATCATATCGTTCTTATTGATTTATTGATGGTTTTATACCACGTTGTCAAATTTATATTTTTTAAGCAATTTGTACGGCTTAACTGATGAAAATACATAATTTCGGTCTTAGAATTGTCGGCTCAGAATTAATAATAGGATCGTCCTACCTCGCAAATATTCGTGAACTTCTGACAACCTTGTATATATCCAGTACTAAATTTTTATAACATATAAATGTTTCTACGTACGTATTTCAAATACACATATATCTTCTGGATAATCTGAAATTGTCAGTAAAACTCGCTACCTTATAATTTACTATTATTTTCGACTTTATATAAAGAAAACGTTATTATACACAAGCCACATATGTAACTTCAAGACGTAAAATGTAAATTAAAGATTCAGCTGTACTGTACTGCTTTTGGAGATCGATAGCGTACACCTGCTGCTACAGGGGTAGCGTGGATACCATAGCCTTTGAATTTACATGTTTCCAATAATAGTAAATCACGTAGGATCGCACTCGACCACTTTTTGTGCTATCGTTATCTTTATACGTTTGATCCTGCTGTCTGTGCGCCGGGCTTTATGTCGGATGTAAACGAAGGTTTCGGCTGGTTGTTTTAAAAAGGCGAACAGCCCTAAACTCACCATCGGTTGCTGTAAAATGGGTTCTTGGAACGTCGCCGTTGGTGGAAGCCGGACTAAATTATCGCAGTTGCAGAAAGGAAAGCGCGATATAGTGTTGGGAAAGTGAGAGACGCCGGAGGAATCCATTAAACTAACGATATATACTGTGAAACAGATTCGAACTAGAAAAATAAAAGTCTGCTTCGGATAAGAGTGTTGATACCGCCTTTTGAAACGAGGCGCGTGGTAACTAATAGAGATCTCATATCTAATGAAATATATAGGTTCCCTTAAAGCCGATGAATTTGCGTGGATTGTCCTAAGATTATGGATTAGAATTTATAACTTCAATATATTTGCCATTTTTAAGAACCGAATGAGGATAAGAATGCAGATAAACATTGATATAACGAAAGTAAAGTAAGTTGATTCGTATTTTACTTTGTTTAATTCAATCATTAATCGAAAAAGACAAAAAAAACTCGTACCACATCAATGTTCGTTACTATGTATACGTGTTTCGGCAACTAAGTTGTCATCATCAGCATATTATTAATCACAGTGTTACATCTTAATCTACGGTGAAGCTCACACAAAAAAATTGCGCACACTCGTTTCGCCAAAACCTAACAAACATTGGCATTCACATGAAAACTATAAATCAATATTTCTCAGCCATAAAACCAACACTTGTACTAATGTACGACCCCGCAATCGTCGTATATTCCAAGAACTCATAGAAACTGGAATACGTTATCGAACCCCTGCTAGTATTGAACACATGGTTTTTGTTTTTCACTGTAAAGATGCTCTCGTAACGGAATAAAGATAAGGGTGTATATACACATTGATATAAAGAAAGTAAAGTCGATTCGTATTTTACTTTGTTTAATTCAATCATTAATCGAAAAAGACAAAAAAACGCGTACCACATCAATGTTCGTTACTATGTATGCGTGTTTCGGCAACTAAGTTGTCATCATCAGCATATTATTAATCACAGTGTTACATCTTAATCTGCGGTGAAGCTCACACAAAAAAATTGCGCACACTCATTTCGCCAAAACCAAACAAACTCTGGCATTCACATGAAAACTATAAGACAATATTTCTCAGCCATAAAACCGATATTTGTATTGTACTAATGTACGACCCCGCAATCGTCGTATATTCCAAGAACTCATAGAGAGTAGAATACGTTATCGAACTCCTGCCAGTATTGAACACATGTTTTTTGTTTTTCACAGTAAAGATGCTCTCGTAACGGAATAAAGATAAGGATGTATATACACATTGATATAAAGAAAGTAAAGTAAGTCGATTCGTATTTTACTTTATTTAATTTATTCATTAATCGAAAAAGACAAAAGAAAACTCATACCATATTAATATTCGTTACTATGTATACGTGTTTCGGCAACTAAGTTGTCATCATCAGCATATTATTAATCACAGTGTTACATCCTAATCCGCGGTGAAGCTCACACAAAAAATTGCGCACACTCATTTCGCCAAAACCAAACAAACACTGGCATTCACATGAAAACTATAAGACAATATTTCTCAGCCATAAAACCAACATTTGTACTAATGTACGACCACGCAATCGTCGTATATTCCAAGAACTCATAGAGACTAGAATACGTTATCGAACCCCTGCCAGTATCGAACACATGGTTTTTGTTTTTCACAGTAAAGATGCTCTCGTAACGGAATAAAGGTAAGGGTGTAGGTACACATTGATATAAAGAAAGTAAAGTAAATTGATTCGCATTTTAGTTGATTTCATATATTCATTTATTAATAAAATAATGGCAAAAGAATTCATACCACATTAATGTTCTTACTATGTACACGTATTTTAGCAACTAAATTGTCGTTATCAGTAGCGCATTAATCACAATGTCGCGCCTGAATCTGCTGTTTAAATTCACATAGGAAATATTGCGCACGCGTATTCACAATAATTATTTATATATTATATTTGATTAAATGTCGACATCCGCGGTTATACTATAATAATAATAATCTTTCTTTCAGCTTGACACATCCTAAATTTGTGATACTCATCGCAAAGTATTACACTTGGAAATGCGAATTTCGTTGGCCTGGATCAGACACTTGTTTTTGACTAACTTTTGGTATCTGAATCCGAAAATGACCTCAATTTTGTCTATCACATCAACTTTGTAAGCTGCAGAATACCCTTTTCTTGTCCCAAATCTCATACAATATTCAAACAAAGAGAAATGAAGGTGAAAATTATACTATATAACCAAATATACTGTTCACAGAGAATAATTTTATTCATAGAGCTATATATAGTCTGTAAATTAAATTATATTCACACAAGCAGTAAAGTTCTTTTACCAAAAGATAAACATACATATTAAGATAAAAATTTTCGCTTATAGCTATTCCTGAAGTATTTAATCTGTGGACAACGTCGCTTGATACTCTAGCAATAGTCAGTTATCATATGTACATCTCGTCTACCCTGGTACCGTTCCTCCACGGTCTTCAAGCCTTGGTGGAACCGCTCACCCTGCTCATCACTGCGCCAAGAGTTTTCGAGAAGTCAGTAAGATGGCTATATATAAAGTGCAATTTGATACTCATGTTGCAACCAAGCATTTTGAAACTCTCCAAGAGTTGCCTGACAATTTCGGTGTAATTGTGTGCTCATGTGTTCCCAAGACATTTTTTGACAAGGTTTTGGAAAGCCCATCAAGCATTCTTTTGAAATTCTGTCATTATTGTAGATAAAGATTAAATCTCCATCTTTAACGAGCTGCCAGATCTGTAGACCGTCAAGCGCACCAGCCTTTATTTTTCAAAGGACAGGCTAGGAAATGCCGAAGTGACATAACTTGAAAGTCTTCTTCAATTAACAAAGCTTTAAGAAATTGTTTCATGAGACTAAATTTTATACGTAGTAGTGGAACTACAGTGTTCGTTCTGTAGACAAGTAGATGAAGTAGAATGTTTGAGTCGGTAAGTTTGAGGTCAGATTTTGACGGCCAATTCGGCTACACCCAATGCTTTTCACGAGTTCTGTTGTCCTACATACACTACAAACTATAGTATATCCGCGTTGCTGGCCAAGAAGGAAGCAGACCAATTTAAGTTCAACGTAGATGATCCATATGTGCATGCGATATTGCAATCAATCAATGACTCCCTTTTTGTCTTCATATTCATTACGCAAGTCAACTGAATAGCCCACTGAAACTGCACCAAACAAATTTCCATTATGAACAATAATACAGTTCAAGCTCCGCTTTGAGCTATTGATGAACAGTCGCTATTCCCTCGTGTTATAGGATGGAGTTCTCAAGTCCTCCATTAAACCACGTTGTGGCAATACCCAAATCCACCGTCACCTCAAAAGTTTTGCAGAAATGTATCATATCTTGATCAAAGTAGACTACCTTACCTCCTCAATCAAGCAATTGCATGTTTGGACAATAGAGGGAGGTATTGTTTTTCATAATTGTAGGGTTTTCTTAAAAACTTGTTACATATTTTTATATTGAGTTGAATAGCAGACTGGCAAATTTAGAAATTGTTATTTGCATCTAATAATTTAAAATATTACAGCGCCGTATTTTAACATTAATAACAGGATCGCGTTTTCGCAATTAAAATAAGAACGAGACTTTTTTGCTTTTGCTTAATGTTAATACATTTCAACACGTAAACAATGAGAATAAAAACCTCGAGAATTTCACAGTAATTAGTCAACATTTCTTAATTCACCGCGCCAACTCGAACCAAAGGAACAATTAACGTTATACAATATTTTATTGTTATTACATGTTTTTGTATTTAATTCCGTTCCCCCTCAATTTTAGCGTTGAATTTCATGATTTCCCGCAATATTCCGTGGACTAAATTCACTCATTTCTATCCCGAACACAGCCCGAACATCATCTGAGACGTTCTATTCTCCCTCTGCACAGCGTAAGATAGTAATAAAATACGCATTACAATAAAATAAGCACGCGAGTTTATTTCGGCAATAATTAATTTTTAACGGTTCCTGGAAAATGTGTTCGAGGGAGAATTTTCGGGAAGCGCTCTCGTCCCCCCCCGGTTGTTTAACAGGGCAGAGAGAAAACACTGACTCTTTTAGAGGAGGAGAACTACACGAAAGATTAAAATTAATTTATGCTACGATTCGGAGCAGCTTGGACGATATGGTGGAGATAAAGAACCGACCTCTTAACTGTTCGGCACGTACACATATGTAAATGTGTGTGTGTGTTTTAAGGGTATCGCTTCCACCCTACTCATTACAAGTACGACGTTTTGTAGGGATAACTGTTCCAATTACAAGGGTTGTTACAAAAGTTTTTTACAGAAAGTATAGAAAACATGTGAAAGAAGTCATACACACATGTAGATAGATAATTTTAATAAAAGATGATTGTATTGGCCCCACGTTTTGGGTGCCAGATTATTATAAATTAATAGCAAAGATGTTGATATTAATTTTGGAAAACTAATAATAGAATTACAGTGTTCATATTTGTTGCAAATGTTACGAAATTCTACTGTTATTACAAATATAAATAACCCTCAATAATCAACTATTAAATAATCGAAATAGTAAAATATATAAATATGCAGATACATGGATAACCTTCTTAATATTGAAGATATATGATCTGTTGTATTAGTAAACTTGCTCAAAGGATTTAAATTTATTAAAAACGTCGATGCTTCCAGTCTAAGGTTTTTGTCCAAATTTGTACTAGTCCATTGTATGTAGGACACCATGTTACCGATCAAGATCGAGAGTTACTTTAACAATCTTTTAAAATCATTCAAATCTACATAATCCTTTTAGATTCTGATTTAAGTTAATACCTTTTTTCTTTATTTTTTTTGTAATTTGTTGAGGTTGCTCGCTCTTCGTGTGTTGTTTTCCTCCACTACCAAATATCGTTGCATTTTGATCGCGAATAACTCATATCATCCTGCATCTTCTTCCAGAACACCCTTCCGTGTTTTCCTCAACGTTTCATTGTTGTTAAGCAAATTGAGATTCACTATGCTATCTTCTTAAATATTTTAGTCCTTTCTCTTCGCATTATATATGTATCTTGCACATTGAAACCTTTGTGCTTTAATGTATCTCATTATAATTTTTCTTCGAAGTTTGACTTCCTTGTTTCTTTTGAGTCTGATCTCTCTATTATCTATTACATTTAGCTCCATTATTTCCGGGTCTTCTTTTCTGTTTATTCTTATTGTTTCCGCCACGTGAATGATGACTAATCCGACAAAAGGTTTATGTATTTATGTTGCGATCTTCTTTCTTAGTATTTTTTTCTTAACATTTTTTCTCTCATCCTCTCCTTTCCAGTTGCTTCCATGGTGACCTCTAAATACTGAAGAGAAAGAGGTGACTCCTTTATTAAAGTTGTATCTTTCTGTTTTTGAATAGATTTGGATTTGTTTAGCCTTCCTTCCCATTATTAGATATTTTGTTTATCTTTCGTTTATCAAATTCTGTCTTTCTAACTAGGGCTGCGCATGCTATTATTTGTGCGTAATTGACTCTGGTCGAAATTAAAAACGGCTGTCTTTACTAGCGTATAGTGTTTTTTCTTTTATTAGTTTATAGTGTTGTATTTACGAGGGTGGTCCTAGAAATACCAGACCCAACAAAAGTAAACACAAAAATTTTGAAAAGAAATATATTTATTTTTGAACATTTCAGTTCTATACACTTTTCCCAGCGATGTTCAGTAATAAGAGCAGAAAAAAATTCGAGGGGGCCAAATACGGCAAATAGGGTGCATGAGGTAGTAATTCAAACTTTAATTCATTAATTTTGGCCATTACAATAATGGATTTGTGAGTTGGTGCATTGTCTTGATAAAACAACACTTTTTTCTTAGCTAAATGCAACCGTTTTTGCTTGTAATAAGTTCGCATAATATTCGCGGTTGATAATTAACTATTTGTAAATTCTGTATACGCATTTCGACAACCAAGTTGTCATCATCAGCAGATAATTTCAAAGTGTCGCACCTGGTAAAACACGGCGAAAAAATTGTACGAAAAACAAACTCCGTACGCGATCCACACCGTTCAAAACCAAGATGTGCACTGATTATTATTAAATTATCTGCTGATGATGACAACTTGGTTGTCGAAATGCGTATACAGAATTTACAAATAGTTAATTGTGGAAAGGGGTTATATATCAACCTTATTGATCAAGTCGCCGTTGATAGTTTTTCCTTTTCCAAGATAGTCAATGAAAACTATTCCACGCCCATCCCAAAAAGCCGATGCCATGGCCTTGCCTGGAGATGAAACGGTCTTCGCCTTCTTTGGAGCCAGTTCTCCCTTTTGACTCCATTGTTTAGATTGTTCTTTTGTCTCGGGTGTGAAGTGATGGACCCATGTTTCATCCATGGTTATGAAAAGGCGCAAAAATTCTGCTTTGTTGCTGTGAAACTTCGCTAAACACCCAAGCAAAACATCTTCGCGACACTGTTTGTGCTGGGGTGCGAGCAAACGCGGCACCCATCTCGCACACAGCTTTCTCATGTCCAAATTTTCAGATAATACGCGCTGTACTGCACTTTTTGAAATGCCTACTATGCCTATGTACAAGTCGACGATCATCCAGTACCGCTTTTTGGATATTCTTCGCCATTTTTGCAATCGTCACCTCATTTGGTCGACCACTGCGATGCTCGTCTTGGCAGCTCGTACAGCCTCGTTTAAACTCTGGTAGCCAATATTTCACTATTGTAAACGAAGGAGTAGACTCACTCAGACTCATCCAGCTCAGTTTTTATTTAGGTTGGGCTGAGACCTTTCAAATGAAAGTATTGTGCCACGTAACGATGACCAATTTTCTCCATTCTTTACAAATTCACTGAAAACGTTCATTATTGATGACTGCCAAACAATGTGGCGTCTTCAAACTTGAAACATATGCTTTATAGATTGTGAACTTTCTAATACAGTGATATTTTTCGAACGACTACCGTCATCTCTAGGTCAGGCCGGATACTTATGGGTACAGTGGTTTTTAAGTAATACCATTTTCCGGAATTCCAGTCTTATCGTTTTCGAAGATTATTGGCGTTCGAAGAGACCTTTTTGTATTACAATTCGTTATTAACGAAATTATATTTGTAGAATTCAATACTCTATTTAAAAATATATAACAAATGGAAAATTTCTATCCCATTTTGCCAAGTATTTAAAAACGTAAGCATTTTGTACAGGAAGTTTCTCAAAACAGTTAAATAGCACATTTAATTAACGCTTCAATACGCCGCGTTCTTGATGAAAATTAATTTCTCGCGTTATTCTATCATCGCACTTCGGTAAAACGAATAAAGAACTAGCGTGTTACTATCCACTCGTTCCTCTTCCTTTTTTTTTCTTCTAGTTCTGCATCGCCGGCTGGCAGTTTCAATTCTCTCCACGGTTAAACGTGAATTAGATGAAATTGTATTTCCGCATAGTTAATTAACGCAGCGGTACGTCATGTTACGACATGATGTACGAGCGCGTTCATCCGCTGCTTATTAAAATGAATCCGTGATTTGTGTGCGTGGACGAAATTGTTTCATATCGAATTAATTAAATACGTACGAACACATAGATTTGAACAATTCGGAATACATATATGTTCGAAAAACGGGAACGCACTGACCGACAAGTGTTCATTGAAAAAACAAAAACGCAGTCTCGTTAATCACGCGTTTGTTTTAGATTCAGTGTTGTATTTTGTTAACATCCGCATTGCGGTATGAAAAAATGTAAACGGTCTAATCGCATAGTTTTTGAATGATCTGCTTTACAAGGAACACTTGTAATGATCATGGTTGGATGTAAAAAAAGTAATTCGCATTAACCTAGCTATCAAACTTCCCACCGTTCTTATCTACTACACATACAACGAAGAATAAGAATAGCAAGTCTATTACATTGACCGGTGACATGGCAAAAAGAGCATTAAACACGTCAACAGTCATACGTGGGACATTTATATGTAAGATATAAATCTAATGTGCACAGTCTGTTGCCGAGAAAACCGATCTTTTTAGAAATAAAGGGTTTTCCAATAAGGACTTGACAACTTTTTTTCAAAATAAAATGCAGACCATTTGAGATATTTTAAAAACTTTATTATCGGGTTGAAGTACAATCAAAACATTTATGAATGGAACTCGACTTCGTTCATATGGTCACCGCGGGCACGTTTGCAGCAGTCGATTCGTTGGACGCAATTTTCGATGACTCGGCCACACAATTCGGCCGAAACGGCTGCTATTTCGCGTTCAATGTTGGCTCTGAGCTCTTCCAACGTTGTCGGCTTGTTGGCATAGACCAATGACTTGACGTAGCCCCAAAGAAAAAAGTCTAGAGGCGTTAAATCGCACGAATGAGGCGGCCAACCGACCGGTCCATTTCTTGAGATAACACGCTCATCAAACTTACTCTTCAATAAATCGATTGTAACGTGTGCTGTGTGGCTTATGGCACCGTCCTGCAGAAACCACATGTTGCCCAAATCCATATCTTCCAATTCGGGCCAAAAATAATTGGTAATCATGGCGTAATAACGATTACCATTCACAGTAACGTGACGATCATTAGCGTCGACGAAAAAATATCGCCCTATGATGCCGCCGCCATGCAAACCGCACCAAACAGTTATTTATTGTGGAGTAAGTGATGTTTCATGAAGTACATGTGGATTTTCACCCGACCAATAACGCATATTTTGCTTATTGACGAACACATTGAGCCAAAAATGAGCTTCGTCACTGAAAATGATTTTGCGATGAAATTGATCATCTTGGCGCATCTTTTCCAGAGCCCAATTGGAGAACGTACGTCGCTTCAAATGGTCCATCGGCTTCAATTCTTGAGTCAGCTTGATCTTGTATGGGTGTAAACCAAGATCCTTAGGCAAAATTCGCCATAAAGTGGTCTGGGCGATGCCCAACTCTTGAGAACGCCGTGGAATTGACTGATTTGGATCATTTGCTACGGACGTTTCAACGGCAGCGATATTTTCGACACTTCGACCAACCCGTTGTCTTACTGGCACGGCAACATCAAACAACGAATATGTAGACTCAAATTTTTGCACTAAACTTGTTACTGCCTGTCTACTAGGGCGAGAATTACGACCGAAAATCGGAATTAACGCTCTTAAAGTAGCGGTCACCGACTCCGAATTTCTGTAGTAAATTTTTATAATTTGCAGACGTTGTTCGTTCGTGTACTTTACCATGATGAAAATGTTAAGTTTACTGAATAAATTGACAGTGACAGTTCGATAATTAGTGAAAGAGTGCGTTCACAAATTGAATTAAAAGTTGTCCCTATTGGAAAACCGCTTAAAAGCAAAGCCTTACTATTTTGGTAAAATTTATTTTATTTATTCAAAGCAGTCACCTTCGGCTTTAATGCAACGTTTTGCTGGTTGATGGTTAAAATGCCATTTGCAGTTAGAAAATCAGTGATAAGCGTCGAGCGACGAGATCACGTAACAAACGCCAGCAACCATTTTCACGATCGTGAGGGCGCACACAACGAATACGCGCCAAAAGGAGCTTCATAACACCAAGATAATTTACAGCATTGACTACTTGACTAATTTAGTTTTATCAACCATTCTTGTAGATGATTCTCTGTCCTAAGCTAAGATTGTTATTTTATTAATTCGTGCGTTCCAAATTTGAATACGACGCAAATATTTCGTACCCATACTATGTGTACTTGCATCTGGAACTTGGGAGAGTCCAGAAAAGATTTTTAAATACTTTGCTTTTGAAACTAGTGGTAAGTATCGTCCTTGTGGAATTAACTGCGAAAATTTGCTTCATAATTTTGATTTCCAATCGCCCTTAACTTGGCATGACTTACTGAGTGAGAAATTTTTGACGAACGTTTGCTCAGGTAAAGTTTTGTGTTCATAAAGGTTCAAGTTGGCCAGAGGACAATTTTCTGGTTCCTAAAGCATGGACGAATATTTTATATAAAGCTACTCTTTGGCATGTGAGTCCAAATGCTAATGCCTTATTTCTAAATCTATTTGATTACCTTTAGTTTTAGTAACTAACTCATTTACAAATTTAATGTTCGCTGATTTCTTTTCATTTATTTAGGTTTGATTTTATATTCCTTTTTTTATATGGTATCTTTGTAATTACTTACGTTTGCTTTGTATGTTTTGCAATGTATTTTTTCTAATTTTTTTGTCCTTTAATTGGTTGGACATAAAGATTATTATTATTATTAATCCAGTTATAGGAAACAACAATCGCACTCATTAAAGTTACGGATGATTAGGCGCCATCTCGAGCATATACCGTTACCGGATCATTTAACACGATTGAAAGGTTTGTCTTAAGATGTCTTTAAAACGTTTCCCGCAATTTGACATGCGTCTCCAACTCGGGTTTTAGTTCTCACTGAACGGATGACACCGGTATATCGTTGTATTTCGGTCAATCGGTTTATCTCTTTAAGTAACACTTCGACAGGTTCTACAATTTAGACTACGGGCAATAATTCGGTGCAGTGGTCCGAGTGGCGAAATCACCCTGGGATGTAAGAGAGTGAAGCGAACGAGCTAAACACGGAGAAAAAAAACCGTTTAAGAAAGAAACGTTGAATCTCTTGATTTATAGCGTCCGATTCTCTTTTCCCTTTCTTTCGTGTGGTAGCGACCCGTTTTCTCGCTTGACTAGGGCGGCAGATCGAGGAGACATTGCAGAAGGAACGGAGAGTTTTAAATTTTGTAACTCCTTCCAGGAAATGGGTGTTATATAGGAGTAGGTGTAGTATAAACAAAGGCACAGTGAAAATCTAATAATTTATGACCAAGTTATGCCTGATAATTGAATTCCGTGCTTTCGCCTGAGGGACTTAGGATTAGGGCCGTGTATATAATTATGTCCTATTCACTGTGTTGACAATAGATTAAACGACGCTAGAGACGCAGTCCTTTTTACAGAAAGAATATAGAAGCTGTTTTACATAAACTTCGTCGTAGATTATATGTAAATCGCGCGGTTTAAAAAAATAAAGCCAATCATATTACCTACTATCACCGCCTTCTTTAAATGCTGTACGTTATGGTGTTAAGGGGTTAAATGTCCGCTTAATTAATACAACTAAATAATAACAGAGACATTATTCAATAGAGAATATATTTATTTGCACGTGATGGTTAGTAAACTTATTACTAGCGCATGTCCGGCTAGCTGAAGCGCTGTAATAAATACAAATAGAAAAGAAAGTAATGCATGTAAGGAGTTACTAATTAATTGTGTACAATGAGCATCAAAAGTCCAGGACGTGTGCCAAGTTGAAAGAAAGATACTAGTGGAAATTAAACAATAGGATTGCCCTTAAAATTTTATTCGCTAATTCAATTTAATTCTTTAAACTTGAGTATATTAAACAAAGACAATTAGTAAGATCGAGAGCAACAAATAAAACAAGATAAGCGTAATGGCAAAGCTGTATAAAAGGTAAATCTAAACATATAAAGCTGTTTAAGAAAATATAAAAAAGGTGAGATTAAAATATGTATCGGACGATACGTAGTACTTGCGGTTTGTGTGTGTATATCCTGGGTTAGAATGTTCTGTATATGCCGCGGTCGCAAAATAAACACGTGGGCACTGCGTTAGAAACTTAACGGTACCAACTTCGCGGAAGTGATGCGGACTTGGTGATGGCCGGAGAAGAAGTCTCTATGTTTTCTTACAAGTCGAGGCTTTTAAGCTTTTAAGGAGCGACCCCGTAGCTGAAGGTGTAGGATACTGGTCATGTTTGAATCAACCCATAGCGAAAGAGAATAGGCACGCTAGAAATTGGCGCGCTAAAGATACTGGCGTAAATTAAAATTGCGATATTAATTTCAATATGGGTCAGGATGTTCTGTATATGTCGCGGTCGCAAAATAAACACGTGAACACTGCGTTAGAAACTTAACGGTACCAACTTCGCAGAAGTGATGCGGACTTGGCGATGGCCGGAGAAGAATTCTCTGTGTCTTCTTACAAGCCGAGGCTTTTAATGAGCGACCCCGTAGCTGAAGGGGTAGGATGCTGGTCATGTTTGAATCAACCCATAGCGAAAGAGAATAGGCACGCTAGAAATTGGCGCGCTAAAGATATTGGCGTAAATTAAAATTGCGATATTAATTTCAATATGGGTCAGGATTTTCTGTATATGTCGCGGTCGCAAAATAAACACGTGAACACTGCGTTAGAAACTTAACGGTACCAACTTCGCAGAAGTGATGCGGACTTGGCGATGGCCGGAGAAGAATTCTCTGTGTCTTCTTACAAGCCGAGGCTTTTAATGAGCGACCCCGTAGCTGAAGGGGTAGGATGCTGGTCATGTTTGAATCAACCCATAGCGAAAGAGAATAGGCACGCTAGAAATTGGCGCGCTAAAGATATTGGCGTAAATTAAAATTGCGATATTAATTTCAATATGGGTCAGGATTTTCTGTATATGTCGCGGTCGCAAAATAAACACGTGAACACTGCGTTAGAAACTTAACGGTACCAACTTCGCAGAAGTGATGCGGACTTGGCGATGGCCGGAGAAGAATTCTCTGTGTCTTCTTACAAGCCGAGGCTTTTAATGAGCGACCCCGTAGCTGAAGGGGTAGGATGCTGGTCATGTTTGAATCAACCCATAGCGAAAGAGAATAGGCACGCTAGAAATTGGCGCGCTAAAGATATTGGCGTAAATTAAAATTGCGATATTAATTTCAATATGGGTCAGGATTTTCTGTATATGTCGCGGTCGCAAAATAAACACGTGAACACTGCGTTAGAAACTTAACGGTACCAACTTCGCAGAAGTGATGCGGACTTGGCGATGGCCGGAGAAGAATTCTCTGTGTCTTCTTACAAGCCGAGGCTTTTAATGAGCGACCCCGTAGCTGAAGGGGTAGGATGCTGGTCATGTTTGAATCAACCCATAGCGAAAGAGAATAGGCACGCTAGAAATTGGCGCGCTAAAGATATTGGCGTAAATTAAAATTGCGATATTAATTTCAATATGGGTCAGGATTTTCTGTATATGTCGCGGTCGCAAAATAAACACGTGAACACTGCGTTAGAAACTTAACGGTACCAACTTCGCAGAAGTGGTGCGGACTTGGCGATGGCCGGAGAAGAATTCTCTGTGTCTTCTTACAAGCCGAGGCTTTTAATGAGCGACCCCGTAGCTGAAGGGGTAGGATGCTGGTCATGTTTGAATCAACCCATAGCGAAAGAGAATAGGCACGCTAGAAATTGGCGCGCTAAAGATATTGGCGTAAATTAAAATTGCGATATTAATTTCAATATGGGTCAGGATGTTCTGTATATGTTGCGGTCGCAAAATAAACACGTGAGCACTGCGTTAGAAACTTGACGGTACCAACTTCGCAGAAGTGGTGCGGACTTGGCGATGGCCGGAGAAGAATTCTCTGTGTCTTCTTACAAGCCGAGGCCTTTAATGAGCGACCCCGTAGCTGAAGGGGTAGGATGCTGGTCATGTTTGAATCAACCAATAGCGAAAGAGAATAGGCACGCTAGAAATTGGCACGCTAAAGATATTGGCGTAAATTAAAATTGTGATCTTAATTTCAATATAAGCACCTAGCAGATAGATGTCTAGACAGAATAATAGACATGTATTCTGCGTGTAAAATAGAAGGATCAATATTTGAATCTCTAATTGCATTTAGAAATCAATAAAATAGAACTAATATTAACTGTGTTAATGGAAAGTTACTATTCCAAGAAGAGGTTCGAAAAGTTGTTCCTAGAAAATGACAACAGTTTGTTTTATTACAGCCTGAACATACGTGACGAATACAAAAGATTCCTGCATTTGTATATATCACAAAAAGGTCAAAATAAATAATAATTTATGAATTGAAAATCGAAATATTTTTAAATTAAAATAACTTAATTTAAGAAACATGACATAAAAAATTATTATATATATGCGGAGCGTAACACTGCCAATATTGTCTATTATATTCAGATATTCTGTAAATGAAATACAGTCGTTGTCCAGAAAAATACGAGGACAAATCCATCAACTTTGAGTTATGCCTCTATTTACACTAATATTTATTCACATAGACTTGAATTCATAATTAATACAGTATAGTAACCGAAAATGGTGAAAAAAAATTAAAAAATTAAATTGTTATACAGTATTGAACTTGATGGAGCCTGTGGTTGATTAACTTAATCATTAAGGTTGATATATAACCCCTTTTCACATTAACTTTTGCAATTCTGTATACGCATTTCGATAACTAAGTTGTCATCATCAGTAGATAATTGCAAAGTATCGCACCTGATAAACCACGGCGAAAAGCACCTCTACGAAAACAGACTCCGTACGCGATCTATACCGTTGAGTGTACAGTGTACATCTTGGTTCTCAACGGATCTTTAGTAATTGGGCAAAATAAAAATACACGATGCGTTAGAGGAGCGAACGTTTAGAGGTTGCAAGTGGAGGGGTATTCCAATAAAAAACGTGGCTGACGAGGGAAATTATGACAATTTGGTTAACCAAATTTGATATAAAAATGCAAGGGCAAAATAGAAAAGTCCTTTTATTTTTAGACAACGCCACGACACACCCAAAACTTGAGTTACAAAATGTTAAACTAATATTTTTGCCTCCAAACACTACCTCTCATTGTCAACCACTTGATTAAGGGATTATCAATCTTTTTGAAACCAACTACGGAAAGCTTTTAGTTTAGAAACTTTTATCGTCTATGGATCATTGTAAATCTACCGAACATATAGAAAAATTCATTAACCTTCTCAGTGCTCTAATATAGACCATTACTGTTCGGAAAACTGTAAGCGCTGAAACTATCAACAAATGTTTTCTTAAAGCTGGATTTGGTGAGTAGAATGCCGAGGATATTTGCGTAGATATAGGCTTCAGTGCTGAAGACGATGTGCCACTGTCAGAACTTTGTAAACCCTATCCTGACATATTATCGTATGCACAAATTGATGATAGTTCACATACCGAGAATATTAGCGTTCAAGAGTGTGTGCGCGGATTTCAAAACAGTACTAATGTACGTAATAGCGACAGTGAGGATGATATTATTTCAGAAGCTGAAAACTTTAGCTCATCTTATGAAAAGCTAAAGGATCTTTAAAACTTCTTTTTCTTGTCTGGCAACATTACTGAAAGAGAAAAAGTGGCTGAGATAGTATGCAATGTAGAAACACAAATTGTAAAAAGAAGAATCAAAAATCTAAAATTTCAGAGTTTTTTATATAAACTAGTTTTAAGTATGTTGTATTAAAAATTATTTATACTCTTTTTTTCCCCCACCAATGGATACCTCTGAATAATGGACAGCTTTATATACACCGCTAGTGTCCGCTGTACAGAGAATCTACTGTAGTAAGCAGACAAGTAAACAGTGTCGTACATTGGTTCACACAAGATACACTTTTAGGGCCTTGTAAAATGTCAGTATACGAGTATTAGTTGACCTACAATAACTTTCGAAAAATAACAGCCTTTGCGATTATAGCATTTGGAAGACGACCCAGAACGACGTAGCTGCAATAGGTTAAGAAAGATCTACTGAAGATAGGAATAATTTACTAAAAAGAAGAAGCCAGAAATATAACAGAATGACAAAGAAGAATGAAAAACTCGAAGTTAAGTACCATAATATTGCTGGTTTATATAATATTATATGCATCCAACAAGATCACTGAAGACATTTCTTCTTCTCTGGAAAATTTTCCACCTATAATCTCATAATAAACTGCTAACTTCGCTGTATAAAATGGCTCGTTGCTATGGTAAAATATTAAACCGTGTATTTGCAGATCTTGAAGTACTTTTGAAAGGCACTTGATCAAAATACCATTGAGCATTTACTGTCTCCTGCTTTTCAAGCATGCTGTATAATTTCAAATCTTTGACTGTCAGCATTTAACGCAGTATTTTCAAATTCTCGTAATACTTATAATGATAAGTCTTCCTTTTTACCGTAATATATTCTGTTCCGCTCAAAATATTATACTTGGTCATCCAAGACAAGCATTTGCTATTAGTTAGATCTTTTTTACATCTCTATAATTGAATAAATACGGTAAGTACACAGTCTCTCGTAGAGAAAACCGAACTTTTTTAAAAATAAAAACAAAAGCTTACTATTTTGGTAAAATTCATTTATTTTATTCGAAGTAGTCCCCTCGGTTTCCATTTTTCGGTCTTTCTTCGCTTGGGTGCTTCCATTCAGAGCTTTGACACTTGAGCGCTGGATCATATTGAAAACATCACGTCTCAACGCCAGTTGCAATAGAATACCTGAAGTTTTCCACTTTTAAGTCTTTAATAAAACCTGTACAATGTTGAATTCAGTTAGCTCGTGTGGTACAAACCTTGCACAAATCTTTTTCAATCCCAAATACTGTGTCAAAATGCGATTTAAATTAAATCTTTGAAAATACTTAATTCCATTCCCATGTATCGCAATGAGGATTTTGGCTAATTTCTGATAAATTCGCGCACAAGTTCGTTGTTACTTTCCGTAATGATAGATTTTGTTGAACCAGAATGTTCATCGTCATTTATGTCCGTATGACCGTCTTTAAATCGTTTATACCACTCATACACACTCGTGGGTGATAAACACGCATCACCGTACACTTGTTTCATCAAATTAAACGTTTCAGTAACGATTTACCGAGTTTAAAACAGAACTTGATATTTGCTCTTTGTTCGAAATTCATTTTTCGGCCAATGCCAAGTACACAGTTACTTTATGAGCAATTGCTCTGGTTCTAATGTTGCAAATATCATGATATTTTGACATAACATTGGTGAAAGCTCTACCTGGCGCCGCTAAGAATTACTATTTTAAAAAAGTTCGGATTTCTCTGCGACATACTGTATATATCTAATGAAATCTCATTTTCGGTATTTCTCTAAAATCAAATAACCCAGCGTGATGGACGTGGCAACAACACGGAACAAACTTTGAGAAAACTCATGTCATATCTAAAAGTTTACCGTCTCGAATAACAGAAATGATCCATTTTTCCTTTCGATTCCCGTCTATAATTCAACAGAAGCACCACGATACGGTGGGACGAGCGACGGCGGCGTCCTAACCCGCGAGGAGTACAAACCAGGGACGTGGGATTCTCCGCCCACAATTGATCACGCATTCAGGACGGAGATCTCGGGATTGCATGTTTTAGCAAAATGACATTTTAATGGGAACACAAAATACACACAGGAAGTTGGTATTATACGGTCGACTTGAAAAAAACTTTCGACTCACGAGACTTTTCATTGTTATGGAAAACGTTATGAAATATTTATTTATGTATGCTTTAGGAATGAAGATCCTTAACGTAATTATTATATTATACGCGTGCGTAATCTTTTTCTCCTTTCTTTCGCCTGCTTGTACCCTATACTTTTACAAAAATCACCGTAAATAGTGGCTCGAATCAGGAAGCCATTTCATATATTTAGAATGAACGATGACTGACGTCAGAACTCGTTTCTGTTTCGTTATTTCTTCCATAAGTATTCTCTTTAGGAAAGTAATACGTCATTTGTTACTTATAATGCCATAAAAATATGCTCCTTATAATATTAAAGGATCTTTATTTATAATAATATAATCAAAATGTAATAACAATGTTGGTTATATGATGTACAACTTCTAATGGGTGTTTTTTGAGTTGCATGAGAACTATCGATGTCGATAACTATGGTTTGACAACTGATAATATCAAACTGTGTTGACATTTCTGTTCAGTAAGACTTGGCAAGTCATCATGAATCGTTTAAAACTAGAACAAAGCTTCCAAATTGTGCAAATTTACTTTTAAAAAGATAAATCTGTTCGTAGAGCACTTCGTCCATTTTACGGTCAACATAATAGGCCTAGTGAGCAAGCAATTCGTGCAGTTATTGATCGTTTTCGCACAAATTTTACTCTTCTCGATTCAAAATCATCAACAATAAAACGAAATGTGCGTACCGAAGAGAATATTGCTGTCGTAGCGTGAAGCATTGAAGAAGTCGCCAAAATGTCGATTCGTCGTCGTTCTCAACTTATTGGCCTTACGTAAGGATCTTGGGTTACGTGCCTATAAAATACAGCTCGTGCAAGAAACGAAGCCAAACAACCATCGTTTGCGTTGCATTTTTGCTGACTGGACTCATTTGAAACTGGCCGAGAATGAGCATTTTTATCAAAGAATTGTGTTTAGTAATGAAGCTCATTTCTGGTTAAATGGCTACGTAAATAAGCAAAATTGCCGTATTTGGAGCGAAGACAAGCCTCAAGCCGTTAACGAATCACCATTACATCCATTAGAATTGACTGTTTGGTGCGGTTTACACGCTGGCGGCGTGATCGGTCCTTATTTCTTTTGAATTGAGGAAGGAGCTGCCGTTACGGTGAATGGCGAGCAAGCCATGCTGACTGAATTTTTGTTTCTAAAAATTAATTAGCTACACATCGACGACATTTGGTTCCAACAAGCCGACGCAATTTGCCATACAGCGCTTTATTGCAAAATCAATTTGGTGACAACTTTATTTCCAGAGGTGGTCCTGTTCACGGGCCCCCTCGTTCGTGTGATTTAACGCCTCTGGATTACTTTTTATGAGGCTAGGTTAAATCATTGGTTTATGCCGACAAACCGGCAACTCTTGAAGCATTGGAAGCCCATATTCAAGCCACCATTGACGCCATACAGCCAGATTTATTGGAAAAAGTAGTCAAAAATTTGACTGATAGAATCGACCATGTAACTCTTAGCCGCGGCGGACATATGGCGGGAAGCATATTTAAAAAATAAATACCATGAAATTATCTACCAGATTATAATAAAAAAAATTTCATTCCAACAAAATTTCTGTCTTGTATTATCAAAGTTCTCAAGCTCTTAAAAGAACACCTTTACTACTTATTTAAGACTTAAGAGGTCTTTTTAACTAACTGTCAATAATACTGTAATGCGACATTTGTTACTTATGATAATAATAATAATAAACATTTATTGCCCAACAGGTGAACCCAGTTATAGGACAAAACATTGTAATACAAATAAAATGAAGCACATAGAGTAAAAATAAATTTCAAAAGCAATTAATAATGTAAAATGAAAATAATACCACTAAACATTTAATAATAACTTAAAACAATCGAAAATTAAGAAGTAAGGGAGCCTTAAAAAATATCACTGTTAGTTTGTTGGCCTTCAGCGACAGATGATACAGGGAAGCCTTCCAAAGGAGATTCATAAGTTCCATAAAAATGTACTACTTATAATATTAAAGGATCTTTATTTATAATAATATTACGATATCACAATGTAAAAACAATGTTGGTTATATGATGCACAATTTCTACTACTTATTTAACACTTTAAGAGGATAAAATCTTCTTAATTAATTGGTCTGGCCTTTATTTGATGACAATCCATAACAAAATTAAACACGAACACTCAGTTGTGTATCAAAAAATACCAACAATTGTTGCGCCAGCACCGGCTTCCTTACTCTGAAGAAGTCACGCGTATTTTTCAGGTAATTTTTCTACATATTTCTTGGGCTACTACTAAAGAACAACGCCCTCCAATTCGAGCAATAGTTGTTTATATTAGTACTAAACAAAATATAACCAGGCGTAGATATTTTACATGGAATGAACAAAATACTAATAATATAATTTAGGAAAATATTAAAGAAATTTTACTTGCTTTTAAATAAGAAAATACGTACAATTAGGATAGTTTGACAAGTAGTGAGAATGACACATAGGTGGCGCTCTAATTGGTAAAACAAATGCACTGTAATTTAGGTTATCTATTTATATGTTTACATTTCGATATTAAGATAAATCGGTTGATTAGTTTATTTTTGACAGCTGATTGAAAAAGAAGCAACACGTCGTTTTGTTAAAATGGAAAAAGCAGAGTATCGTGCGGTGATTAAATACTTCGTAATTAAGGGTATGAAAGCTACCGAAATAAAAGATGAGTTACGGAAAATATTAGGTGAATCTGTTCCATCATCCGCCACAATAAGTAGATGGATAAATGAATTTAAACGTGGTAGAACAAGCTGTGTTGATATAGCGCGCTCTGGAGCACCCAAAATCGTGACTTTTAAGGAAATGATTATAAAAATCCATAATAATATTACGCAAGATCGACGACTCAAAGTGAGAGCGATAGCAGACATGGTAAACATTTCAACAAAATGCGTACACCACATTTTAACGAAAGAATTGGGTCTTTCCAAGCTTTCGGCAAGATGGGTGCCGCGATTGCTTACGACTGATCAAAAGTGCACTCGTTTGCGCATTTCCAATGAGTGTTTGGACCTTTATAAGCGGAATCCGGCTGATTTTTGTGGGCGATTTGTTACTTGCGATGAAACTAGGATGCACTACAGTACACCCGAAACTAAACAGCAGTCGAAACAATGGTTAGAACGTGGTTCTGCACCTCTAAAGAAAGCGAAAACCACTTTATCGGCAAACAAGGTGATGGCATCAATTTTTTGGGATTCAAGGGACGTTTTGCTCATTGATTACCTTCAGAAAGGTGCCACAATAAACAGACAATATTATGCAGAACTTCTACAAAAACTAAATGTTGAGATTCGTGCTAAACGGGTAGGAATGGCAAAGAAAATGATTATGTTTCACCAAAACAACGCTCCCTCGCATATCAGCACAGTTGCGATATCCAAAATCCACGAGTTGCATTTCTAATTAGTACCGCATGCGCCTTATTCTCCGGATCTAGCCCCTTCCGACTTCCACCTTTTTCCAAAATTGAAAACGACACTAGGTGGAAAGAAATTTTCGTCTAACGACGAGCTTATCATCTTCGTAAGTGAGTATTTTGCAAGCGCTCCGGAATCGCATTTTAGAGATGGCATAAGGGCATTGGAGCACCGTTGGAATAAATGTATTGCTCTTTTAGGGGAATATATTGAAAAATAAAAATTATTTTGTATTTAAAAAATTCGTTTTTCTTTTCCATTCTCACTACTTGTCAAACTACCCTCGTATATTGAAATTAAATTAAAAATCTTAATAATCCTCAAATATAGTGAGATGTTCATTCAGTTTTGCAGTGGGACATAGAGAACACCACTAATCAAATATCAGTACCAAAAATTAACCTCTATCTTTAGTTAACCAAAATCCAAAGTTTCAATGCGATACGTGTAGTGCCGTAGCTACAACTAACTGACAAAAATGACAAGTTAGTTGAGAAATGGAATTAAATCGAAAACATTTTCGCGGAATAATTTCTTATAATTTTCGAAGACAATTACAAATCAGATTTATTTATATTAGCAATTACGGGCGATGACAAATCATTCCCTGTATGTTTAATACGTGCGGAATTATTAACATGGTTAACGATAGATATTGTACTATAATGAAAGTGTTCTAGCTGATTACGTACTTTAATATCTGATTCATATTCATCCAATTTTTCAAGTTTGACACAAATATATCTCATTGCCGATTGCGTTTGTTCGTATTGTTCGAAATAATTTTCTACCCTAGTATATCTTGCTAAAAATAGAGCGATTTGCGTTTCATCAGATAAAGCGCGAGTTCCTTTTTCAAATATTGTATCAAATCACTAAAGACATTTCTAATTTTTCAATTTCTTTCAGCGGTAATTAAGGCATTTTTAAACGTGTATATGTATTTCGATAATGACAAAAACTAATACTATACCAGGTCGGCTGAAAAGTCCCCGGTCTGACACATAGATGGCGTTACTGTTATTAAATCTATATATTTTTTAGATAGTACTAACCTTCAAACGAAACGTGTCAAAATTTGACAGCAATCCGACCATTAGTTACTGAGATATTGCATAGTGAAGCTACTTTTGCTATTTAAAAAAATGGAAAAAAAAGAATTTCGTGTGCTGATAAAGTACTGCTTTTTGAAGGGAAAAATACCGTTGAAGCAAAAGCATGGCTTGATGAGGAGTTTCCGGACTCTGCGCCAGGAAAATCAACCATAATTGATTGGTATACTAAGTTTAAACGTGGTGAAATGAGTACCGAAGACGGCGAACGCAGTGGACGACCAAAAGAGGCTGTCACCGACGAAAACATCAAAAATGTTCGCAAAATCATTTTAAATGACGGTAAAGTAAAGTTGATCGAGATAGCTGACATCCTAAAGATATCAAAGGAACGTGTTGGACACATCGTGCATGAATATTTGGGCATGCGGAAGCTCTGTGCAAAATGGGTGCCGCGCGAGCTCACATTCGATCAAAAACAACAACGAGTTGATGATTCTGAGCTGTGTTTGAAGCTGTTAAATCGTAATAAAACCGAGTTTTTTGGGTCGATATGTGACAATGGATGAAACATGGATTCATCACTACACTCCAGAGTCCAATCGACAGTCAGCCGAGTGGACTGCATGCGATGAAACGGCTCCAAAGCGTGGAAAGACGCAACAGGCAGCTGGAAAATTTATGGTGTCAGTTTTTTGGGATGCGCATGGAATAATTTTCATAGATTATCTTAAAAAGGGCCAGTCCATCAACAGCGACTATTATACAGCGTTATTGGACCGTTTGAAGAACGAAATCGCAAAAAAACGGCCCCATATGAAGAAGAAGAAAGTGCTGTTTCACCAAGACATTGCACCGTGTCACAAATCAATGAAAACAATGGCCAAATTAAGTGAATTGGGTTTCGAATTACTTCCCCATCCACCGTTCTCTCCAGATGTGGCCCCCAGCGACTATTTCCTGTTTGCAGACCTCAAGAGAATGCTCGCCGGGAAGAAATTTAGCAGGGATGAGGAGGTGATCGCCGAAACTGAGGCCTATTTCGAGACTAAAGACAATTCGTACTACAAAAATGGTATCGAAAAGTTGGAAGAACGCTATAATCGGTGTATCGCCCTCGAAGGCAACTATGTTAAATAATAAAATCGAATTTTGCCAAAAAACTGTGTTTTACTATGGTAAACCGGGGACTTTTCAGTTCGACTGTTATACCACAAGGTTAACAGAGGTGCATTAACACATCGCAAAAAGGAACTGATGCAAATATAAATTTATAATCTATGTAAATCTTTTAAACTAATAAAAATACTTAGCTAACATATTAAAAAGAATTTTAAACAATACTAGTTACTAATTAAAAAGAGATAAAAATTAAAGAAAAAACGGGCGGTAAGAAAACTACAATTTTGACAATAAAAATATACAAATGAAGGACTCTTCAGTTCATAATCCGACTACGAAGGACTAAAAAATGTTTAAAGGGATGTAATAATATTTAAAGGAAGATTTACTTACCACAAAAAACTAAAGTAAGAACTAAATCCAGCAGATATATTGTTAAAATCACAAAACTGAGTTTTTGCGCGTAAGTTTTTTAAAACTTTTTTATTCATAATGTAACATTCCGATGAGAAATCTGTGTGTGTAGAAAAACGAGATGTTTTTTAACCTAAGGAATATATCAATACATACACGTAGTCCACTATTCTTTTAATATTACGCTTAACTTAATCTAATTTCGAATCATCAAATATATACTTTTATTTGCACCAGGATGTGCATCGTCATTTATGTCCGCACGACCGTCTTTAAATCGTTCATACCACTCATACACACTCGTACGCGATAAACACGCATCACCATACACTTGTTTTATCAAATTTGATGTTTCAATAAACGATTTACCGAGTTTAAAATTCAAAATTCATTTTTCGAGCATTACCAAATACACGCCGTTACTTTATGTGCAATTTCTCTGCTTCTAATGATGCAAATGTCATGATATTTTGAAATAACATTGATGAAATATCTACTTTACCGACGCATATTTTTTTAATAGATGGCGCTGTTAAGAATTACTATGCTAAAGAAATTTGGTTACATATTAAATTCAATCTAAGATATTAATTCATTTTGATTACATATGTATTTATAAATTATATTTTATTTTACCATAGTCACATCAAAATACATTAAAATTAATTTAGCAAAACACCCAGATATATAAAAAAAGATAATATAATAATAATATAAAGGGTTTTCCAAAAAGGACTTGACAACTTTTTGTCAAAATAAAATGCAGACCATTTGAGATATTTCAAAAACTTTATTATCGGGTTGAATAACAATCAAAACATTTATGAATGGAATTCGATCAATAAGGTTGATATATAACCCCTTTCCACAATTAACTATTTGTAAATTCTGTATACGCATTTCGACAACCAAGTTGTCATCATCAGCAGATAATTTCAAAGTGTCGCACCTGGTAAAACACGGCGAAAAAATTGTACGAAAAAACAAACTCCGTACGCGATCCACACCGTTGAAAACCAAGATGTGCACTGTGCACTGTGCACATTTTTTCGCCGTGTTTTACCAGGTGCGACACTTTGAAATTATCTGCTGATGATGACAACTTGGTTGTCGAAATGCGTATACAGAATTTACAAATAGTTAATTGTGGAAAGGGGTTATATATCAACCTTATTGATCAAGTCAATCAACCACAGGCTCCATCAAGTTCAACTAATGGAATTCGACTTCGTTCATATGGCCACCGCGGGCACGTTTGCAGCGGTCGATTCGTTGGACGCAATTTTCGATGACGGCCACACAATTCGGCCGAAACGGCTGCTATTTCGCGTTCAATGTTGGCTCTGAGCTCCTTGAACGTTGTCGGCTTGTTGGCATAGACCAATGACTTGACGTAGCCCCAAAGAAAAAAGTCTAGAGGCGTTAAATCGCACGAACGAGGCGGCCAATCGACTGGTCCATTTCTTGAGATAACACGCTCATCAAACTTACTCTTCAATAAATCAATTGTAACGTGTGCTGTGTAGCTTGTGACACCATCCTGCTGAAACCACATGTTGTACAAGTCACAGTACCATTCACAGTAACGTGACGATCATTATCGTCGACGAAAAAATATGGCCCTATGACGCCGCCGGCATGCAAACCGCATCAAACAGTTATTTTTTGTGGATGAAGTGGTGTTTCATCAAGCACATGTGCATTTTCACCCGACCAATAACGCATATTTTGCTTATTGACGAACCCATTGAGCCAAAAATGAGCTTCGTCACAGAAAATGATTTTGCGATGAAATTGATCATATTGGCGCATCTTTTCCAGAGCCCAATCGGAGAACGTACGTCGCTTCAAATGGTCCATCGGCTTCAATTCTTGAGTCAGCTTGATCTTGTATGGGTGTAAACTAAGATCCTAATGCAAAATTCGCCATAAAGTGGTCTGGGCGATGCCCAACTCTTGAGAACGCCATGGAATTGACTGATTTGGATCATTTGCTACGGACGTTTCAACGGCAGCGATATTTTTGATACTTCGACCAACCCTTTGTCTCACTGGCACGCCAACATCACACAACGAATGTGTAGACTCAAATTTTTGCACTAAACTAGTTACTGCCTGTCTACTAGGGCGAGAATTACGACCGAAAATCGAAGTTATCGCTCTTAAAGTAGCGGTCACCGACTCCGAACTTCTGTAGTAAATTTTTATAATTTGCAGACGTTGTTCGTTCGTGTACTTTACCATGATAAAAATGTTAAGTTTACTGAATAAATTGACAGTGATAGTTCGATGATTAGTGAAAGGGTGCGTTCACAAATTGAATTAAAATTGTCAAGTCCCTATTGGAAAACCCTTTATATTATTATAAAAATACGTGTATATATATATATATACAGAGGCGAATCGTATTTTTTTGGGTCCCTAGGCTAACTGAGTTTCTGGGGCCGCCATCAGCATGAGAAGTTGTATAAATATTCTAAATTTCTATCATAGCTTAACATTTTGTACATGACTATAAATAAAAGATCAAATAAAACGGCGGACGTAAAAGTAAAATTCTATTAAAACACAAAAAAACAAAATAAATTTTATTAATTACAGGTAATTATGTTCTCAAATTTTTTCTTCTACATTTTACTGGCACATATTCCCGGATTGCTTTATCGTATGACATAAATCTTGTCATTATTTTCAACAGATAGAATTCGAAGGTTATTTAACCTTTTATCCAATATCGTTGACCTGTATTTATTTCTTATATAGGCCAGTTTTAAAAAAGATCGCTCTGCTTCACAACGCGTTATGGGTATTGTTAAATAAACTTTAAGAATGGTATAAAGATTTGGAAATGTGTCGATAAGATTATTTTCAAAAATTGGCAGGCATTAGTTAGCTGCGGGGCGGCCCCTTTCCCTTTTAGGGTCCCAGATTTCAGCCTTATTCTTTCTATGGTAGATCCGCCTATATACATATATATATATAGACATATATAGGATGTTTTTTAAGAGCTTGCTTTAAATGATAATACAAGACAGAAATATTCTTGGAATGAAACTTTTTTTATTATAATCTGGTAAATAATTTCATGGCATTTATTTTTTAAATATGATTTCCGGCATACGTCCGCCGTGGCTACGAGTTACATGATCCATTCGATCAGTCCAATTTTTGACTACTTTTTCCAATAAATCTGGCCGTATGGCGTCAATGGTGGCTTGAATATGGGCTTCCAATGCTTCAAGAGTTGCTGGTTTGTCGGCATAAAGCAACGACTTAACACAGTCCCATAAAAAGTAATCCAGAGGCGTTAAATCACACGAACGAGGGGGCCAGTGAACAGGACTACTTCTGGAAATAAAGTTGTCACCAAATTGATTTGGCAGTAAATCGATTGTTAAGCGCGTTGTATGGCAAGTTGGCAAGATTAATTTTTGGAAACAAAAATTCAATCAGCATGGCTCGATAGCGCTCGCCAATCACCGTAGTGACAGCTCCTACCTCATTTCGAAAGAAATAAGGACCGATGATGCCGCCAGCGTGTAAACCGCACCAAACAGTCAATTTTAATGGATGTAATGGTGATTCGTTAACGGCTTGAGGATTGGCTTCGCTCCAAATACGGCAATTTTGCTAATTGACGTACCCATTTACCCAGAAATAAGCTTCTTATATATATACATATTTCCACTGCTAAAATTTCTACCAAACCTCGTTATTTACCATATGTTTCCTTTTCATCGCCAAGACGAAATTTATATGTAATTGCAGTGAGTATTTCTCTGGTATTTATCTCGTACCTTTGGAAAAGTATCGGTATGAGGTTCAAAAATCAAATCACTTCTATATATTACAAATTCTTTTCTGTGCCACAAATAGTGAACGATTCTGCGCAAGATAAATATCCGACATTTCACGTATATAAATCGACTAGTTTCAATATAGCTCGAGCGAAAACACTTTTAAGTTTTAAAATAATGTATTTATGCCAGCAATTATTCTTTATGCCTTCAGTATGATTGGTAAGTAAGCGATTTGTAGATTAAATGAATAAATTTACCATCAAATGAACTCCATGAACATTGCGAGAACGTTAAGTCGGTGTAAGTCAAGGTGACGTTCACTCTGAATTATTAACAGTTTACGAAATATGGCGCATGCCTGTCATTGTGTCAAAACACATGTAGGATCCCTCCTAAAACGCAACGTGACACAGGGATAGGAACGAAATTCAGGCACAACATTCATACAAAATTGGACAAAAGCTCGTGCAATATTCATCACCTCGGCAGGGACAAACTTACGTCGATGCATTGAGAGAGCCCCGTTGCTCGGGGGCGAGAAGTATTCCTCCAGCTTTATAATTACCTTCCTCCCATTATTAATGTACGCGCATTGTATGAAAACAAACAGGGATCCGGGGAAGGGAAAGGAGTAGCAGTTCCACGACAAGAAGATTTCAAGACAATGTGTAACTCTAAACTAAAAGTCAAAGCTTTGTCGTCCGTGAAGTTAATCGAAGATTACTGTTACAAGCTGTAAGCTTTTCAACTTATTAACGAGAGAAAATGAAGACATACATTTTGACACGGTTCTCTTTAATCATTAGTAGGTTTGTAATCTTTATATCCGTTGGATTATGAACTATTATGTTAGGAGCTATTTGTCGTCTTTATTAAACGAATAGAATAATGTGACTAAATATACAGTAATGCACGAATTCAATATGTACAGTCTCTTGATGTTTAGTTCTATTAACCATTCAATCTGATTCATTTTGTTGGGAAAGAATTTTTTTTGAAAAATCGTTACGAATAGTGATAAACGTGATATCCCTGACTTCAATTTGCAAAATTTTATTAGTTTCTTCTTCTAAGAAAAGAAAAATGGTCATAATTTACAATTCAAATCGACTAATACTAAACCACGTAATAAACAAAAAATCAAAGTTATAAGAATCATTCAAATGTTAGTAACACCTTGTCTACGACGCGTTTCGTGTATATTAACATTCTTCAGGTAACCTCTGGTGTAACTTTTCGATACAGTGAAATAGTGTATAACAATATCTCCCTCTCTCATTCAAGCATATGAATGTCCGAACGAAAGAATGAAGTCGTGTCGTCCCCCAGAATAGATGTCTAGGTTACCATGATGGGTGTATAGACGAACACTTTAAACTTGGAAATTGCTATTAGTCGAATGCTATAAGAATCATTCAAATGTTAATAGCACCTTGTCTACGACGCGTTACAAATATATTAACTCTCTTTAGGTGAACTCTGGTGTTATTATCGAACGATTCTTCGTGCATTTATCGTACATAAAATAAAATTATGAAAAAATAATACCTCCCTCTCTCATACAAACATACGAATGTCTAAAAGAATGGACGAAGTCATGTCCTCTCACCAAATAGATAACTAAGTCACCATGATACGTGTAGACTTAACAATTGCCATTAGGTAAACATTATAACAATCATTCATATGTTAATACCACCTTGTTTACGACGTGTTTCATATATATTGACTCTCTTCAGGTGAACTCCGGTGTCATTAACGAACGATTCTTTGTGAATTTATTTTATTTTGACATTGCCAAATATTTATATTTAAAATTTAAAAAATGTACTTATAGGGTATTTGTCACCAACTGTAAAAATATAAAATTACAATGTTAAAACGTAAGATTACTTTGTGAGCAAAATGGATTTCATAAAGCATATTTTATACAATGAAAATTGGAAAAATATTTTGTTATAGTTTTATAAACCAATTCGCAAAATCAATTCGTAAAAGCAATGATGTTTCCTAGTTCCCAATGACCGAATTCTTGTCTGTTACTAAGTAGTACTAGTAGTCCTTTCAATGTGAAAGCCGTTGTGCTTGATCTACGATATGTTCACAACCATAAGAAAAAAGTCACCGAGGCATATGAGCATTGATTCCAAGACCAGAACAATAAAAATGAAGATATTTATGCACCTACAAAGGGTACTAGGAAAGTTTTGCAATACAGCGTTGTTTATTTAACTTTTTCAAAGTAATTTCCTCTACACTCAATACACCGCTCCATCCTCCGCAACCAATCTTTAAACCACTTCTGTCAAGTTTCGCTAAGGAGTAAGGCACACTTGTTGTCCCAAGGCCGCAGAAGATACTCATCACTGGAAGACCGCCTCCCTTTTAGCTTCATTTTCACATGCGATAACAGTGCAAAGTCGCAGGGAGCAAGATCTGGACTCTAGGTAGGGTGCTAGAGAAGTTCAATCCTGTCGTAGTCAAATATTCGGTGCAGGCTTTAGCGTGGTGAGCTGGAGCATTATCGTGATGGAGGAACGAGGTGTCCATTCTTGAGTTTGACCGCAGGTTCTTTATAGATTCAATGACTTTAGGCAGGCACTGTTCAGTATACCACTTAGCTATGACTGTCTTCTGTGTGTCCACAACGACGCGTTCCACAATTCCACTCGACTTGAAAAATACAGCTATCATTTTCTTTTTTACAGATCGGGATTTTCTGACAACTACGGGTGTGTCATTATCAAAGACCCAAACTTTGTTTTGAGCTTTGGTCGGCACATTGTAATAGTACAGCCAAATCTCGTCACCTGTCACTATGTTGTTCACATGCCGAGATTGTCCCTTATTAAATTTTTTAGCATCTCCCGACACCAAGTCACACGTCGTGTCATCTGCTCTTCAGTCAGTCGATGCGGCATCCAGAGAGAACAAAGTTTCTTCACGTCCAAATGATCATGCAGAATCGAACGGATTACTGGTGCATTTAGGCCTAAAGGATCCTCTATCTGTTGGTAGGTCACTCGTCTGTCCTCGCCAAGCATTTTCGTGACCACGATGCCATCGCAAGCACTTTACACTCTCACTACCAATGAATAATTGAGCCTATCGACATGGCGCGGCGTTTAATATGCACGTATGAACATGTCTCAGCATTCAGCAATAAGCAGCTTCCTAATTCCCATTCTTGCGTCATATTGCAAAACTTTCCTAGTGCCCTGTGTATATCAGTTCGAACAGATGCAAGGAATAGTCGGAGATGGTATGTTATCTGAAACGGAGATTTATTAAAACCCAACAATTACATATACAGTTTGCATTTTGTATGTGAAATTTTGTTGGTTTTTCTTCCGGCATATAACTGATCGTTTTTAATTCGAAATTCCACCTGTTCAAGGAGAGTGATTTAACGTTCTGCGGTTGCATACGTTTTGCCTACATTTACATCTGCATACCCCGTCATCGGTTATGGAAACCGCCGACGCCGGTAAATAACGGACTCTAAAACATGTGAGTTTCGGTATCCCAAATTGTACGATCCCCCCCGGACAAAACTGGACCCTACCGAATTGTTAAAGTTAATGAACATTTGCGCGGAGGGTGCACCGGGTACCGGGCGGTTATCAATTGGACTAAAACTAATTTGCCAGTTGTTTACACCTACGACATTGATTTGAATTACGGCCAGACTTTAAACTAATTACGGTACGCAAGAGATACGCGACCAGTCCCAAGCCCTCACATAACTTTTCCAATTGCAATTAGTGTAATGGAAGAGGCGCATTAATTGATATTCAATAAACATGTTTGTTCATTTGTTACTGTTGTTTCCTTCGTACCATTGTGTATTTATGATGGAAGATTACTCAGAAACATAACCCTGTTGTGAACTGAAAATGAAAGAATAATTAAGGACTTAGAAAGTTGCAAATTTAGTTATTTTTAATTACACGTATTACTAAACGCACGTGAGGACAAAAGAAACGTTACGTGTCCATAACATCTGACTTAAATTTAGTTTTGTTTTGCCACATTTTCTTACAGAGTCATTAATTTTGATAACATTAATCTCGGTCTTAACTTTTCTTCCGTTGTTACTAATATTTTTAATTGTCTCATAATTAATTTTCCGTGTGTCCTAGTTATTTCTAAATCTATGAAAGGCGCATTTGGCTCGACTGTCTGCTAGGACATTTTAATTACACAATCCCGAATTATTTCATTTATCTACGCCTAAAAATTGTCCATCTAAAAATCATATTTACACAGGACTAAGGAAAATTGCAATTATGGAATAAATGATGATGCTTTTGTTGATGTGTGCAGATTGGTGGTGGTTGAGAAGAGTTACGAGTGCCTTGGCTTATTTTCGAAAAAGGCCTTCGAAAAAGGGGAGCACTAATTGATAATTAATTAATCGTTGCTAATCGTTACATTGACTCTTGGCTTTTGGGTTCTTCGAATGCTATCTCCTGGTTTGCTAGTTTTCTGTTTCTTTGATTCATTAGTTCGTTGGTTCATCGGTTTACTTTTTCATTGATCTTTTTGATTTGATTTGTTAACTGATGGACGTACTAATGATTTGGTTGTTCACAGGGGAGTTTACGCTAGGTGCCGGGCGTGTATCTTAGTATTGCTTTTGGACTTAACAATCCCACGAATCCGAGCTTGGCTCACCAAGCCACTATTAATAGGCTACGAAATTGGTAGATATGTTTACATATCGAACCGTGTCACCAGTGACGGTTAAGACTGGTACCGCAGAAGTTGAAAGCCCCCCCGCCCCGGAGAATTCGTGCTCGATCTTTTGAGGTTGTGAGGTTTAACTCGCGGGGGCAGTGGTTGAAAACCCGTACGGGCTAGATGTGTACTTTTCCTCGACGGGTGAGCGGCTGTATCTGCTCGAGTACTGACTTGCAGAGTCAGTAGGAACTTAGATAGGTCCCCACTCCACCTGTAGGGTGCTGATGGTGGCTGCTGTCAGTGTGCCCTCACGGACTGGTGTCACCACATAAAATATCAACAGAGACATTCATTTACACAGTAACAATTTGCCGAATCTATGTAAAATATCTATCATTACAGTATAAAATTTAAACGGTGCTCTTCAATAACATAAAGTGAAAAGTTGCGTTATGTATCCCAAATGAAATCTTATTTTGAACATTTATTTTACTTGTTTCATTATTAATTTCTTTTACTTTTTCCATTGTAGCGTTTATATAAGGTTTACCAATAGAGACAACACGAACGTACCCTTGGCCGTTTATTATGATCTGTCAATGTTAAAACGTCAGTCAAGGTCAACATTTTTATCTTGGTAAAGTTCGCGAACGAGCAACGTTTGAAAATTATTAAAACTCACTACCGCAATTCCGAGTCTATGCTCGCTACTTTAAGCGCGCTTACTCAAACTTTCGGTCATAATAATCGTCCCACCAGACAGACTGTAAGTGCTATAGTAGATAAATTCGAGTCAAAATATTCATTATTGGATATTTCTGTGACAGTGAGACAACGTGCCAGTCGAAGTACGGAAAATATCGCAGCCGTAAGTGCTTCAGTTCATAATGAGCCGAAACAGTCGATTTCACGCCGTTCACAGGAATTGGGAATCTCTCAAACCATATTGGAGCGAATTTTGCGTAAATATCTTGGCCCAACATGTTTATAAGATCAAATTAAGTCAAGAACTGAAGCCTTTTCATCATTTGAAGCGCCGAAACATCTCCGATTGGGTTCCGCTAAAGTTTGAAAGAAAACGTGAATGTCATTTTCAGCGATAAAGTAAAATATGTGCTTCAAGAGACTCCATTAGTCCGGTCGAGTGGTCACCCCTTTCACTAAAAAAGCATTATTTCGGTGTCATATCATGGAATACATTGCATGATCTAATAAAAAATAATGCTATTGAAATGGCGAGATAAAGGAAATGTACTGCTCCTTAGCAGAATTCATGGCAATAATATGATGAAAAGAGAGAAGCGACGCTTTATAGTAAAGAAAAAGAAGAAGAAAAGAACTAGATTATGGTAAGAAAATGGCAGGTGTGGACAGAAGCGATGGAATAATTGCATCATATACACTTGCAAGAAAACGGATGAAGAAGTACTATAAGAAAATATTTCTGCGCCTCATAGACGTTGTGTTTACCAGTTCACCTCATGACGAAAAATTTAAGTAATGCTTTTAATGAGCGCGGTTTTCAAACTACATTTCGGTCTACTAACTATTAAATCCCAGCAAGCATAAAGTAAGTTTTCTTACTTTATGCTTGCCAGAGCAGAGCTATCACAACTGGCAAGTATAAAGTAAGGAAACTTGCTTTATGCTTGCCAGAGCAGAGCTATCACAACTGGCAAGTATAAAGTAAGAAAACTTGCTTTATGCTTGCCAGAGCAGAGCTATCACAACTGGCAAGTATAAAGTAAGAAAACTTGCTTTATGCTTGCCAGAGCAGAGCTATCACAACTGGCAAGTATAAAGTTAGAAAACTTGCTTTATGCTTGCCAGAGCAGAGCTATCACAACTGGCAAGTATAAAGTAAGAAAACTTGCTTTATGCTTGCCAGAGTAGAGCTATCACAACTGGCAAGTATAAAGTAAGAAAACTTGCTTTTTGCTTGCCAGAGTAGAGCTATTACAACTAGAACTAATTAATACACAATTTTTAAATTTTAAAAATTTTAACAAAGACTATTTGATCAAGCGCCCTATTATTTTGTGTATTAATTTGTTTTAGTTGTAATAGCTTTGCTCTGGCAAGTATCAGGTTGTTACATATGAAATGTCCGATTTTGTAAGGAATAAAAAAAAGTCTAAATTTAAAAAAATATAAATATTTATTCTGCAAAGTAGTCTCCATTTACATCAATAGTTTGTTGCCAACGGCCTGGACAAATTCCCTTTGAAAAGAAATCTAGGTTTTGACGGCTCACATGTTGCTCAAACACTGCTATTACAGACTCCCGGTCAGGGAAGTCCCTATTTTTTAAGTGATTGTCTAAACTTCGGAAAAAATGAAAATCAGTTGGCGAAAGGTCAGGTGAATAAGGTGAGTGAGGGAGAATTTCGTAACCAAATTCCGAAAGTTTTTGGATTGTCTGTCGTGCAACATGAGGTCTTGCATTATCATGAAGAAGTATGGGTCCATGTCCATTGACTAGTGAGGGCTGCAAGCGGCTCAATTTTCCATGCATAGTTTCTAGTTCGGCACAATAGGACGCTGCCGTGATGGTTTCACCAGGTTGCAAAAATGAATAGTGAATAATACCCTTACTGGCCCACCATACAGTCACCATAATCTTTCACGGGTGAAGTGATGCTCATGCATGCTGTCTTGGTGCTTCACCTCGATCTAACCATTATCCTGACCGTCTCCGATTATCATAAAGTATCCACTTTTCGTCAGACGTTACCACTCGATGAAGAAACGGTTCAACTTTCTGTCGATTAGCCAAAGAGGTAGCCACCTCTAATTGACGGAGCTTATTGGTTTCCGTTAATTGGTACGGCACCCATCGATCGAGTTTCTTCACTTTGCCAATCGAAGAAAGGTGACGACTAGTGGTGGCATGGACACTTGAAATGTTTCTGCAAGGCTGCGCACTGTTGTCGACGGATTACTTTCAACTTCTACACGCAGCTCGTCGTCATTAACGGTGCTACACGCATATCCGCGAGGCTAATTTTCCAAATCAAAATTTCCCTCGCTGAATTTTTTAAACCACCGCCGTAATGTGCGTTCATTACACGTGGTTTCACCGAACGTCTGATTAATTTCTCGCGTTGCTGCAGCTGCATTTAATCCCTTTTTAAATTGAAAGAGGTAAATTGGCCGAATATCTCTTGTCGATAGCATTTCCATATGCGAGACAAGGACAGGTGTATTAATCTTTCCAAGAAATGGAACAGGTACACACTTCAAAATAAATACCCTTTTCTACAAATACAATAATAATTTTCACCAAAAACATACGCGTCTTCGTACATGTGCGATTCAGTTCAGACTGAAGGAAAAAACGGACATTACATTTGTAACAACCTGATACTATAAGAAAATATATCTGCGCCTCATAGACGTTGTGTTTGCCAGTTCACCTCATGACGAAAAATTTAAGTAATGCTTTTAATGAGCGCGGTTTTGAAATTACATTTCGGTCTACTAACTATTAAATCCCAGCAAGCATAAAGTAAGTTTTCTTACTTTATAGTTAGTTTTCTTACTTTATGCTTGCCAGAGCAGAGCTATCACAACTGGCAAGTATAAAGTAAGAAAACTTACTTTATGCTTGCCAGGGTAGAGCTATTACAACTAGAACTAATTAATACACAATTTTTAAATTTTAAAAATTTTAACGACTATTTGATCAAGCGCCCTATTATTTTGTGTATTAATTTGTTTTAGTTGTAATAGCTCTGCTCTGGCAAGTATTAGGTAAGTTTTCTTACAGCCTAACAACTTTTCTAAATTTTCACACTTAATTTTCTTTTCTTGTGGTCTTAAATCTACTATGTTCATAGTATTAAAAGTGTTGTAAATTACATGCACCTCCTCAGCGAAGAACGTATGATTTTTTATAACAGCAAAAGTAAGTCCAGATAGGTGTGATTTCCGTTTTAGGTTCTTCTTTACGTTTACAAAATTTATCAAATCTCTGATGCTCGTTTTAAAATCAATAAAAGAAACTTCTTTCCAGTTTCTCCATCTTAAAAGTTCCGTCGTGCAACCCGCTCTCTTCTGCGAGTGTAGGCGATGCATTGCAGCCCTTACCTGCTGCCTATCTGTTTAAGGATTAAAAAATAATGTGTTGAGGTTATGTTGACAAATAATAGAAAAAAATTCTTTGACTTTTGAAGTGCCTGTTATCAGAGAAACTACATACAAACATTTTTAATTTAATTTAATTTTTAAATCAAATCTTCATACACGTCATCATTAGTTTTTTTCCTAGATAGGTTCGCTAGTAAGTAATCAAAATGCACTGCGTTAACAGCAAAGCTGGAGGCACAAAAACCAAATGAAAACTATCCAGAATGCATTTGTTTCAATAAAATGCCCAGCGGAAATAATATTGCAACGCAACAAAGGGGAATCCTCTCAATAGTCGAGTGCGGAGGACGGAAAAAATATTTTTTTCCAAATGAAACGCGTGTCTCTTACATTTTTTTTTGTTCTCGCAGTGTCCTTGGGGAAATACGTTTGACTGTATCTAATATCGGTACGTTACAATTGAGGGTATTACTGAATTTAAAATTTCCAGCCTGTACACGGTTGGAAATGCCGAATGCAAAACCGCAAAAGCCAGAAAATATCGCCACCATTCAGTTTGCATTATTTATTTACTTCATTTTTGTAGCGGATAAAGGCAGTTCGCCTCGATATATATTATTTAAGTGAAGGGGAAAAAAGGAAGAAATTACGCAATATACTGTGAAATTTGTTAATAAAAAATACACGTTGTTTCAAAAAATTAGAACGGATGTCTGTTAGTGAGAATAAAGGAGAATTACAATTTCTACTGCTTTTTACATCCTATTGCAGAAGCTTTTACAAGACAAATTTCCTGCTCCCTGGCAAGACTCAAACTCAAGATCTTATGTTTAGCGAGCTTGTGTTTTACCATTAGTACACTCAAGTCTACTAGGATATAGTTGCTATGATGGTTGAACCTGAATTCCGGAAAGCTGCTCCATCATTTTGTGAAATAAACCTTTTGTTGAATATTTCAGAGACAACTAAACCGATTTTTCAGCAAGTGTTCTTTGTAGTAAGAAATTAAATTACGAGAAATGATGCAAATACTCCACCGTAGACTTTTTGTAAAACAAAAAACTTTTAACATGTTCAAACCGGCGTGTATCACCGGTGGTTCGCAGGCATCGCTTTCATCTGGCAGCGTGAACCACCGGTGTTTCACATTTGCTTTTAATTATACTTAAAAAAGCAAAGTTGAAATTAAATATCTGGGAATAGGCTATATGATAATATACACTGGCAATTGAAAGAAAAATTATCTTTCGCAATTGTTTTTAACATAAAAAAAATCGTCGAACAAAATAGTCAAAATGAACAATAATTACGAATGAAGTATAATTAATTTATGAACTTCTGCCAAGCATGGGAAACAAAGAGTTGGCTCATTATTACAGGCTCAGTTGTAAATGTTGACTCTTTTGGTCTTCTTGATGTCATTTTCCCTTCCTTCTTTCTCAGCTATGGAACGATAGTAGTTCTTGTGGTCTTGTGATTGAAACACCACTAGAGATATTGTCTGTCCAACTGTTGTTGAACTAGTGTGGCCAGAGTGAATGTAAATTTCATCTAAGGAAACAATTGATCTGCCTTGATTCCTATACTATTTAATTTAGTACAGGTAGTTCAACTTCAAAGCGAATGCATCATACTAGTATATCTATCTTATTCCATCTTACAGCGATAAATAAGCTGCAGATGTACGTGGTTATTCTCTGTCAGCGTGGGACTGTTTCCGCACCTTCCGAAATATTCTTCCTCTACACACTTCTGTCTCTTGCCGCGTGGTTTGACATTGAGTCTTGATATAGGTGGGTCATTGAGTATCGCCACTACAAACTATGCAGACGTTCAAATTTTATGGAAGTATACATAAATTGAGAACGCCTCTGTCGAGGGATATAAAGAGAAACTGCCATTGTACGACTAGGTCGCTTGTAATCTGTAGCATCTTTGCTTTTATATAGTATGTAGCATATTATTCCAATATACGAGTATGTTGTAAGAAAACACTTTCTTGAATAAAATGCACAATTTTATTCAATTATTAATTTATTTTCAATGACACACTAACTAAAAGTTTTCAGCAAAGTCAGTTATCAAAAGAGAAATGATTCCAAGCGATTAGATGACTTCAAGAAGGGAAAGAAGAAGAATGTAGTAGATTGCAAACTCGTTAGTACTACATTTAATTACAAAACACAGGGAATAACCCCAAGTGAATATTACGACAAATATAACCGCAAATGTACCACAGCCAGGAAACCTATATGCCAGCAATGTTATTTATAGCCTACCTTTAACATTAACAAATACTAGAAGGCGGCAGACACATCGAACGATTATAGACAATAATAATATCATTGAACGTAAATCTTTCCGAAATACAAAATATGAATGAAATTGTTCCCAATATCAAAATATTGACATCTACAGCGATGTGTACAAAATTTGAACGGATGATAGAAATAAACATGTAACAACCTTCGTTTAAGATTCTCTTTATAGTAGCTAGAGAGACTACCAGAGGATCTACAACACTGTGTTTTAGTACTATATATAAGTGACAGTATAACATATACAAAATATATCTTCATAAAGAGTGGCACCGCCGAATGAACCAAAGGAACCTTCAGCAAAATATTGGTATTTGCCGACATTGGCCTGCAACAAGTCAACGTCAGACAGCGGAGTCAATTCGATTAAAGATTTTAATATCATCGGCGTATGCCAAGATCGGGCAATCGATAGACTTAATCGAGTCATCCACAAGAATATTAAACAACAGTGGTCCAAGGTTAAACCTCTGTGGAACACCCGAGGAAGAATGGAAAAACTGAGACTTAAATCCATTGTAATGAACAGTTTCAACAGCGATCTACTGAGACCAAATGAGCTCAGTCTACACAACAGAAGTCGATGATCAATCAAGTCAAACACACGGGAAAAGTCGGTATCAACGACGTCTAATTGATTACCAGCATCGAGCGATTGAGCAATTTCCTGTGATATCAAAGCCAAGTTAGTCGTAGTAGACCTTTAAGTCCTGAATCCATGCTGTGCGATAGAAAGATGTGGTCTGGTGTCAACTGACACACGGCTATAAAGCAGCATTTCAAACATTTTCGCAAAAGTAGAGATCACTGAAACAGTTCTATAATTCTGGACATCAGATTTGTCCCCGTTCTTGATGACACGTATGCAAAGTCTAACCTACTCGGGTGACGAGTAGGATAAATATTGACGGCGCGGCGTTCACGGTGGTAAGTTAGTCTCCCACTACTCGAGTGACGAGTGCGCTTTATTCCAAGAAAGTGACGTATCGGCCTTTTAGAAATTCTAGCTCATCAAATATCGTACCGAACACAGTAAACTTGAATATCACTGTTGTCTGTGATTGAGACCTATCTGGTAAGCAAGAAATCGTGAATTTAAAACTCAGCAAGAGACGAAAATTTTTTCCAAAATTTTCGCAACATATATGCGATGTAAAAAGCGGTAAAAAAATTAGAATTTTTTAATTTCACATCGCAAAAAGGCATAATAGCATGCAGAGAATAAAGAAGTAAAAATTACCTTTTTCCTTAAGTAGATATATGTAAATATGCACCTTTCATTATGTAAATGTCGAGCCCGTGTCACTCTTCATATTTCACCGGACCTATTAAATAATAAAGATAGAAGTTTGTTATTATTAAACCGCGCGCGACAACTGACAAAAGATAATCTTTCGAAAACAATTTCCGTTTTGTAGTTTATGTTCATTGCGGTTCTGCTCATAATTAATAAAGTCGTAATTGTGTCAGAACGAGACAAAAGGGTATTAACTGAAAAGTATGGAAACTTTCCCGAGATCCAGCAGAAGTTATATTTATTAATTTTCAGTGTTACGGCTACTGAATGCTATTGCTTTAATGACAAAATAATTCCTGAATAGAATTTGGACAATAAAAAATTGTTTTGCATATAGTATTTCATATTACATAACAAATTCTGTTTCAAAATCACCAACTATGGGACAGTTTTCTACTGTTCTGATCAACAGCTACCCTTGCAACGTACACATATAAACAGTTTGAAATCTACTATCGGTATTTATAGTTATTCAAATTCTCAAATCCAAAAATGTCTAGAATTCAAGAAACACGTTGGAAATGAATTTGAAAGTTAATACTGAAAAGTATATGAACTGGTGAATTTGAATTATTTGTTGAAAATGAAAATGAAAACATTTCTGATGTGAGTCAAAAACAATCGAATAGTAAAAGGCAATCTAATTCTCATCTTATACCATCAAACCCCACATGCATATCAAGCTCTGACTTTAGTGAAGAAATAAGTAGCCGAAGAGCACCACGAGTCTATAGAATTTTGGATAGCAGCGATGACGATTACGATTTTCAATCGAGTTTGTTTTCCGTTCTCAGTATTAACGGACCATTACTACACAAGAAGGTCTATGATGTACATGAAAATATATCTGCCGAGTTTATGTAGAACGGTCTTTATAATTTGTTATGTAAACAAAACTTTGGTACTCGGAGTATGTTTGTTTCATAACATAGTATTCACCTGTTTCATTTCATTATATTGTTAGAGGCTCTGCTTACTCAATACAAACTTGGCCCGCGGGAAGGCATCTCAACTCTGATCATAAGCATAGTTCCTTAGTTTCTTTGTTTGTGATTGAATTTAAATTAATTTTGGCAGTTTAATTGTACTGGAAAATTACAATTTTTGCAAGTCAATATTATTCGAATATAGTTTTTAACTGTCCTATTAAACTTGCAAATAAGTAGGTCAAAATTTCAAACGAAATTGTAGCAGCACACGGTAAATCAGAAAAGCGCAACGTAAAGAAAATAATCCCGTATATGCAAATGCAAATGAAGGAAAATTGAAAAAACGGCATATTACTAATCCCTTATATGCAGATGCGAGTGCAGAAAAATTGACGAAACGACGTTTTAATCATCTATGGACAAAGTATTGGGTTAGCAACTAAGTACTTTCGGTTTTTACTGATAGAGAGCGTTGCTTTATTTTTTGTATAACGTATGTTAGTGCTGTACTTTACCGTTTGTCGCGTGATACTAGTCACATTGACGTAACTTCAGAAGCAAGTAGTGCGTGATTTTTATTAAAGCTATTAGTTGTGGGTTAACTTTAAATGGAGTGCAGACATGAACATTTTCGACATATTTTACTATTTTATTTCCGTAAAGGAAAGAAAGCTGCTGCGGCTCACAAAAAGATATGTGAAATTTATGGTGCTAATTGCTTAACAGAGCGCACTTGTCAGAATTGATATAAAAAATTCCGTTCTGGAGATTTTTCCCTCAAAGATGAGCAACGTTCTGGTCGGCCTAGTTGATGATGACCAAATCAAAGTCATAATTGAAGAGGATCGTCATATAACTGTTCGAGAGGTTACGGAGAGGCTACATGTATCGCACACAACAATTGAAAAATATTTAAAATGTCTTGGGCTAGTTAAGAAGCTTGATATTTGGGTACCTCACGAATTGAAAGAAATTCATTTAACACAAAGAATCAACTTTTGCGATATGCACCTTAGACGAAATGAAACCGACCCCTTCTTAAAAAGAATCATCACTGGTGATGAAAAATGGGTCCTGTACAGTAACATAGTTCGAAAACGATCATGGAGCAAACACGATAAACCAGCTCAAACCACATAGAAAGCTGAATTGCATCCAAAAAAGATCATGCTGTCAGTTTGGTGGGATTACAAAGGTGTTGTGTTTTTTGAGCTGCTTCCAAGGAACCAAACGATCAATTCTGATGTTTACTGTCAACAATTAATAAAACTGGATGAAGCAATCAAAGAAAAACGGCCAGAATTGTCAAATCGGGAAGGTGTAGATTTCCACCAAGATAATGCAAGGCCTCACACATCTTTGGCAACTCGTGGGAAACTATTAGAGTTTGGCTGGGAAGTGATGCTACATCCCCCATACAGTCCTGATCTAGCGCCATCTGATTACCATTTATTTCTAAATTTGTAGAATTCGTTGAATGGTAAAACTTTCACAAAGGACGATGACCTTCACTCGCACCTGGTTCAGTTTTTTTCTGATCAGGACCAGAAATTTTATGAGCGCGGAATCATGCAGCTGAAAGAAAGATGGCAAAAGGTCATTGAGCAAAATGGAAAATATATAATTGATTAAAAACTATTCTTTGTTTAAAAAAAAGTGTTTTATTTTATACTACAAAACCGAAAGTACTTAGCTGCCAACCCAATAGTAACGGGTGGCGCAAAAATAATGTCATAATTTAAACTGGCTGCCATTTTGTTATAAATGGAAAAGAGAGCTCTGTTATCATAAAAGTTTATTTGAAAGTGTAAAATTGATGACATTAATTGGAAAAAATTATATCTCTCGAATGGCCACTTCCCTAGATGATGGATACTTGCGCTCGTTTTACGGCATTTTGAATTGTTGCTCGCAAAACATCTGGCTCCAAATTGACAATTTCTTCTTCAAAATCAGCTTCCAAGACTTGCAAGGTTCGTGGTTTGTTGTGGTATACGCGGGATTTTAAAAAGCCCTAAAGGAAGAAGTCTGGTACTGTTAGATTTGGAGATTTGGACGGCCAGTTCGAATCTCCAAAACGGGAGTTCACTCGACCTGAAAATTGGTGTCTCATAATCTCCATCGTTACCTGGGCTGTGTGAGCGGTTGCTCCGTCCCGTTGAAACCAACAACGATCGAGACCCAGTGCGGCAAAGAAACTCGTTTAGCATCTGCTTGTAACGCTCACCATTTAGGATTACGATGGTGCCATCGGTGTCTTCAAAAAAATTAGGGTCAATCACTGTTTCACGGCAAACACCGCACCAAACAGTCACTTTGAAAGGGTGCAATAGTTCTCCATGCATTTTATGTGGATTCTCTGTGCCCCAGAAACCCAAATTTTGTTTCTTAACATAACTACTTAAGTGGAAATGGACTACGTCGCTCATTATGGTTTTTGATACGAAATCATTCTCTTCTTGCACCAAGTTTAACAGAGTATGGCAGTAAGTTAACCTTGTCCGACGATCAACAGGCAGCAATTCGTGAACAGTTTGCACTTTGCAGGGAAACGTTTTCAAATCTTTCACCAAAACTCGTTGCAGCGAACGTCTACTGGGGTCTAATTGTGTGTATCGTCGTCTCGTTGATGTTTGTGGATTCTCTCTGACGTCGTCGGCAACAGCAGCGATGTTCTCGGTCGAACGAGCAATACGAGGCCGGCCACCTCTTGCAACATGTGTAGTGGACTCAGTTTGCACGAGGCGCTCAGCCAAAAGCTTAATTGTTCGAGCACATGGATCACGACGACGGGGAAAACAAACTGAAGATTTATCAAATTATAAACTGATGAGGGTGTCGCGTACTCAGTACAAACCTGGCTCGCGGAAAAACATCCCAACTCTGTAAATACCTCATATATCTATTCAAGTTGATTAAATTTTCTATATTCAACTTGTCGCTTCTAAGCTTAAATTGATAGAATGTTAAAAGGAATCATTCTATTATTAATAACACCCTATCTACAAAATATGTTTCATGGATTGACCAATCATCAGGCAGATTCTGTGTTATTAATGAACGATTCCTTGATAGCGTCTATCATATCATTACGATACAGAAAAATAGTGAATAATCAACATGCCTCCCTCTCACGTCCAATGAATTGAACGAAAAAGCGAGAATGCATCTGTCTCGCAATATCGATAACTAAGTTACCAGAGCGTATAGACAGATAGCACTGCATCACGGCTATTTGCCAATTAAAAGAATGTTATGAACGCTTTTTCGTTTAATTCATTGGACGTGAGAGGGAGGCATGTTGATTATTCACTATTTTTCTGTATCGTAATTGTATGATAGACGCTATCAAGGAATCGTTCATTAATAACACAGAATCTGCCTGATGATTGGTCAATCCATGAAACATATGTAGTAGATAGGGTGTTATTAATAATAGAATGATTCCTTTTAACATTCTTTTAATTGGCAAATAGCCGTGATGCAGTGCCATCTGTCTATACGTTCTGGTAACTTAGTTATCGACATTTCGAGACAGATGCATTCTCGCTTTTTCGTTCAATTCATTGGACGTGAGAGGGAGGCATGTTGTTTATTCACTTAAATTGATAGTTTCAAATATTCATCTACCACAGTATTATTATTATGTAAATTACCTAAGTTTATTGCTCGCATTTCCAAAGATAACGAAAAAAAAAAAGCGAGTATTACATTAGATTACAGTCAATTCTGCGTATGTCTATACGCCATTCAGTTGAGATTATCTCGTTTGACACCAACGGATTATAACTCTGTCAATCCCGATTCAGAACCAATCTTTCCAGAAAAGAAACTTGCGAAGTGGTTCGGCTTTCTCTTCCGCTGTACACATCCATTCGTTATTGCTTCGAGCAAACATCTTCGATGTGTATTTCCATTAATCCCTCGTCGAAGGCCTCAAATTCCAGTTGACACATGCTAGGATTGGAAAATATTTGAAATTTATCAATAGCCATTAGTGTTACATGTTGACGCCTTTTGCCTAATATCGGAGGGAATTTAGGAAATTCTTGAACGAGAGCCAATTTTGCAACGTTACATGTATTGGTTTGGATTTATTCATTGGTTTAAACTTCATTATTTTAATTTGAAATGGTGGATAGATAAAATATTAGCACTTCTATTAAAAAGCGTACATATTGCTGTGTATTTTACAATTAGAAAGTGTGTAGAGCATATTATTATTATGAGCAATGTAGCAATGTACATATATAAAATGCGTAGGGTGTGATTGAAGAAAACACATTGCATGTATATAGCTTTTTAACTAATATCATATAATAAAAGCTCTTCAAATCATATTATTACTGTACATAAAAAGGTTAATGTAGATAGTATTTTAAATCAAGTAATTAAAAAAAAATAATTGTAATTATATTCGTCTTTGTTTCTTGTATATATGTATTATATATATACATATATATATATATATATATATATATACATATATATATATATTAGGTGTGCAACTAAGTTCTCGCTGTTTTTCAAGAGATGGCTCCAGTAGTAAGTGCTGGTCGATTGTGACATAACCAAAACGTCATGAACCAAGCTTAGACATATGGTAAAGAAACCGCTTTGACACATTAGTGATTTTGTTTTTGCGTCATATACGTTTGGTTGTGTGAAAATGTCTGATTTTGGGCCAAATAATCATCATTTGCGGGAAGTGTTGCTTTTCTGCTTTCATTCGAAGAAAACGGCGGCTGAAGCGCATCGAGAACTCCGAAATGTTTACGAAGATGCTGCTCTAAGTGAAACAACGTGCCGTGATTGGTTCCGCTGCTTCAAAGACGGTGATTGCGATGTTGACGACCGTTCGCGTGAAGGAAGACCAAAAACCTTCGAAGACGCTCAATTAGAGGTATTGCTCGATGAGGATCCGTGCCAAACTGAAAAAGTGCTTGCTTCAACATTATTAGTTACCCGCCAAGCCATTTTCCAGCGATTACATGCGTTGGGAATGATTCGAAAACAAGGAACTTGGGTTCCTTATGATTTGAAGCCAAGAGACGTTGAGCGTCGTTTTTTCGCCTGTGAAAAACTGCTCCAGCGGCAAAAAAGGAAGCGTTATCTTCATCGCATCGTTACGGCTGATGAAATTCATTACAGCAACCCAAAGAGAACAAAATCATGGGGACTGCCCGGTCATGCTTCTACGTCGTCGGTCCGGCCGAATATTCACGCTGCGAAGGTGTTGCTGTGTATTTGGTGGGATCAGGGCGGTGTTATTTATTATGAGCTGTTGAAACCGAACGAAACCATCACTGGGGAAAGGTATCGAACTCAATTGATGCGATTGAGCCGAGCACTGCGCGAAAAGTGACCACAATACGAGCAGAGGCACGAAAAAGTGATTCTACAGCATGACAACGCTCGGCCACACGTTGCCAAACCCGTTAAAACCTACTTAGAAACGCTCAAATGGGAGGTCCTATCCTACCCGCTATATTCCCCAGATATTGCGCCGTCCGATTATTATTTGTTCCGTTCGATGGCACATGGTCTGGCTAATCAGCCGTTCCGCTCATACGAAGACATCTCAAAATGGCTTGATTCGTGGATAGCCTCAAAAAACGAATACTTCTACCGTGACGGTATTCGAGCTCTGCCAGAAAGATGGGAAAAAGTTGTCGCTAGCGATGGGCAATATTTTGAATGATTCATTTGTAAACATTTTTTCACAATAAAGTTGCATTTTCATCAAAAAACAGCGAGAACTTAGTTGCGCATCCTTCTGCCACATGCTTTCTTGTATTTACATGTATTTACATACTTGTTCCCTGTTATACGTAATGTGTAATAACTTCAATAAAATGTCAACTATCGATGTTAAGTTTATGAATTTTAATTACTTCAAGAATGACTTTGATAAATAATCATTTTACTCGCTTTACAATGTAATTTTCCAATGTATAACAATTTCGATCATATTTTTCTATATTTGTATCGCGGCTCGTCTATTCCGCTTTAAAAAGCAAATAGATTCAAGTACATGAATATCAAACAAATGCAAGTAACTAATACAGTTAGCGTTCTGGATTTTTTCCAGCAAATGGGGATGTAAGTCCGACTAAATAGTGATGTTAGCGAAACATGGATGGCACTATTTTTGCACTTGTAAAAAAAAAACAATCCTGGAACTTTTGTATTCACTCTTTACGTTCTGAACACTTACTCGTACATTTTATTTAAGGATGCATTATTCTTACTTCATTTCTCCTCGTTCATTTTACTTCATTACTTTAAACGAATACTACCCTGCTCAAAACAATTAGAGGATATTTGGAAAAATTGTAATAGAATAAATAAATAAAGAATGTAGCAAAAAACCGAACGCATTGACACGTTTGAACTTGTTTCTGCAGATTATAAAGCTACTAAGGTACTAGAGTGATTAAATATCATTAAATGAATACACAATTATGAGGCTTCATAAGAAGTTTTATTGATAAAATGACGAAAAATCTATTGTTAATGTGTATGATCTCCACGAATGGCAATAAAGGTTCGACATCTCATGAGCATTGATTAAATCAGGACATCAAAAAACTCTTATGGAATATTATTCCCTTCCTCTATCAGAGCAATTCGGAGTACCTGCATTGTACGTGGTGGCATATTTCTTGCTGCAACACGTCTTCCTAGGGCATCCCAAGCATGTTCGATAGGATTACCATAAAAAGAATTTGCTGACCAGTCCATTCTATTGATTCCCAATTGTTCAATCCAGTCGTTCGCTTTTGCTTGATATGGACGAGCATTGCCATCCACTAAAATCAATCTTCCACCAATAGCGCCAGCGTACGGAAGAACGATGGGTCTCAAAATTTCATCTAAGTACCTCTGAGCAGTCAGGTTGCCATTCTGTACCACATAAAGATCTGTATGACCTCCTGCGCTTATCCCGGCCTATACCATTACACTCTCACCTTCATATTGCGGTCTTTCTCGAACAAATTATGGCTGATTTCGTGTTCCAGGTTCACGGCAAATTAAAATACGTCTATTATCTGGATTTAAGGTGTATCTGGATTGGTCACAAAATACGATACTTGTGTCCAATTATCGTGATTCCAATTTTTATGCTGCTCGGTTCATATTCTTCGCGACCTTTTATGAAGAACAGTTAGTAGAACGCATACTAAGGGTCTTCGAACATATATGCCAACGTTATGAAGATGATTTCTTATCATTTGAGTTGATACTACTCTTCCCGTAGAAGCAGCAAACTCACTTCTAAGCTGCGTTGTGTTATAAGAACGGTTTCTATGTAAATACTGTTAGGTATCGGTCATCTCTTGGTATGGTAGATGCTGGGCGTCCTTGTCCTCGTCTTCTCCGAACATCTCTAGTTTCCAAAAACCGATTCCACAAACGCGAAATCACACTTTGGCTAACTGCAAAAACTTCAGCAACAGCTTGCTGTCTCTGTCCACCTTCTAATTGACCTATGGCTCCCCAAGCCTATGCATGAGTCAAAGCGCGTTGCTTTTCCATTATTACCCGTAATTACAGTTAGAAAATTATCTATAATACAGAAAATAATAAAATCTAACTATAGTCGAGATCGCTTGCGTAGACACTTTTATACCATCAAGCAGTGGCGATTCGCGCAGACGCTGCTGCTGCTATATTATGTATTTATTTATTTTATTATTTTTTTCAAATATCCTCTAATTGTTTTGAGCAGTGTACTTAGTAAATGCAGATCCGAGTTCTTTAAGTACCATTAAATTAACTAGTAAAGCAATATCAAATTGAAATGATATACATAATACGCTTTCAATATCCGGCGATTAAGTCTTGGGAAGTAAAAGTTCCCTCATCACGAGATACGAGGTTAGGTTAATATGCAATTTCCGATTGGAAAAGATACCGCTATTTATATGTAGTCTAGAATTTATGAATATTTATACAAGCATTTGCGTGAAATGGGAAATCGTCCGCCTTTGGGACCGGCCCGAATTTAAACTGTGTAAAATGTTATGCAAAGAGTTAGTTCGGATACAGGTTAGTTTCACTCTTCAATTAGTGAGTTGATTAATGTTTAACGTTGGGTAAATAAAATCCACGGAGATAAAATGAACAGACTTGATACATCGTAGACGTAATCTCTCGGTGAAATACATTAATATAGAAGAGATTTATAAACTCAAATGGAATATTTTAAAGAGAAATTTTAATGTATGACAAAGTACAGATGAACGCATTACGTATGAAATATACACCAGATTGAAGAAACAACTAAGGCCTCGTTAATTACGCGTTATAATCTTCTGGATTTTAGAGAAGTTAAATTAGTTAATTTCAAGTATATTCGATCAGTATATCGTTCACTTCTGTGTATATTACGTGTTACGTTATTCTGGTTTGAATAATTTGTGCGACGATTGGATCAGAAGTTTAATAACATAATGGGCTTTTTTATTTGAATCGAATAAAATAACGACTATTGGTTTATTACAGCCTGACAGTAATACGTGACCCATACAAAAGAAATTTCTCATCTGAATATTGTTCGTAAACATCGACTGAGTATTCATAATAATTATTTAAAATAAAATTGTATTTAAATTAAATAAATAATTTAAAAACATGAAAAAAAAGTTATTATATATGTAACAGAATCGCACTCGACACCAGAGCAGGATACACGTTGACGGTGCATCGTTCATTGTAATTAATATTTGCATACCATGGTTCGCAATGGATTTACCTAGCGTATATATATATATATATAAATCAAAATACAACTTAAAAGACATAATTCAATTCCTCACAACAAGAAGACCTACTGAAAATCTGTTCAATAGCATATGAAACATTCATCAAAAAGAATATGAGAATAGTACTGTGCAAAAGAAAGAAGTACCTTCTTGAATTTTACAAGAAACTATTATAAAAGGATAAATAATAATCTTACACAAGTTGAAATTTTTTTTAATGTATAAAAACTAACATATCGATATTTAAACATAAACAACTTAAATATTTTGTATGATCACCTTTATTGTTTATGGTGTCTTGCAGTCTTCTTGGTAGGCTTTCCATTAATGAATTAATGAAATTTTCAGAAATACTGTACCACTCTTCCTGTAGTATGTTCCACAGTTTATCTTTGTTCTTTGGTCCCTTTTCACACTTTTTTCTGTCAAGATAATCCCACACAGGACTTTGAGGTAGCCATATCATAGTCTGCAAGACCTCATTTGCTTCCTGCTGAGTTAAATAAGTTTTCACAAGTTTTGAGGTATGCTTGGCATCGTTATCTTGCTGTACTCGTAGAATGAAATTATTTCCAATAAGTCGCTGCCCTGATGGTATGGCATGTTCTTCTAATAGTGCTCTGTACTTCTCACCAGCTAATTTACCCTCTATTTTTACAATTTTACCCACACCTGCTGCCGAAATACAACCCCAAACTTGGACATTACTTCTTCCATGCTTTATGGTAGTGTAAACATGGTTCCAATAACGGCGTCGCCTAACATACTGACTTCTGTTCGTTCAAATAATTGATATTTAGATTCGTCGGTCCATAATACTTGTCGCCACTCATTATTCCCCAAGCTTCATGGTTTCTGGCATACCCTAATAATTTCCCTCGTCGCAGTAAGGGCTTTCTCACAGCCACGTATCCACGTATCAAGCCTGATCTGAGCAAGTATCGCCATACTGTTGAAGCATGTACCAAATTACCAGATGTTCGCGCAAAATCTTGAACTAGTTCTACGCTAACTTTCTTACGATTTCTTAAGGAACTCACTTTTAAAAATTGTGCATCAGCTTTACTGAGCTTTTTTAAACGTCCACTCTTTGGTCTATCACTTACACTGTCAATTTCAGTCCTCCTTTTTATTGTTTGTTATACGGCATGCCGGGAACATTTCACTACCTTCACTTAACTATAACCCTGTGTAAAACAATAATTTTAGTAATACTATTCTAGGCATTTTCTATCTGCTACAACAATTTACAACTCACGATTTCTTCTGGAAATGAAAATTTCATTCGTAGGCGTGTTTCTTTAGGAATCTAAATAAATTCTATTATGGAACCGCTCTGTATCGTTTCTACCACTGAATTAAAAACAAAATCTTATAGATAAATAACTCTCCCTTGAAATTTATTGCAGAGCATTGTGGTATAGCAAAATTTATTATTTTAATCCTCCTATCAGGCGGTCGATCTCACTCCTACGCGGAAGTATGATGTTATAAACTTGAAAATTTTCAATGGTTGTATTTCTACCAATAAGTGAATCGTTCTTGGAAAGATGTATTAAGTAGTATAAATTAAATTAACCCAATAATTATTAGTAAAAACGTTTTAGTAAATAAGTTTTGGAAAATATTGTTAAGTGCTTCCTTCTTGTGAACAGTACTGTATATAACCACAGCAAATTCTTGCGTCGAGTACGGTTTATTCCACGTAATGACGTGTCTTCTAGGACTTCTGGCTCAGTAATTATCGTACTGGCTTCACAACATATTTTTTTTTCTTATTTACATATACATACCTGTCCTTAACTGCCATACATGATTGTACAGAATGTACAAACAGAGCATTATTCACCAGAAAATATGGCCCACTAATTGGCCCGCGTTCGATTTTGTAAAAATAAATTACAGGAATGTATTTTGGTCCAATTTAGTCGACTGCGTCCTCTTGCACGGCAAATTAGAACCACGAGAATTTTTTATACTCCGCTCGATATGTTTTACCATAATTGATAAAGTTTTCCAATTAAATTAATATGTTTTGTTGACAAGCGGCGTCATATTCAACTCTCGAAAAGTTTTAATATTTTTTTTCTCCGCACTGATACAAATAAGTTATGTAAAATGTGTATGAGATAAAACTTTATTTGTACATTAATCCAAACCATAAATATTTATCGATTGTACGGTAAAAATTGTTTGTTTAATATTCCGGCACATTATAAATTCCCTTGGTTAGACATTTTAGATTCTTGTTTTACACTTTTTGCGAAGATCGTCATTAAAAATTCATCTACCCTACCGAAAGTATAAACTTATATTTGCGGCATCAAGATTTCAATAAATACATATTTTGAAATTGTCTCAAAGTGAATTTAAATTATCTTTTTTTAAGCTAAATTTAAATGAGGTTAGCTACAAAAACTATTGTTGGAACCACGGAAGTTTGCCGCTGTACAAGAACTATTGTTGGAACCACGAAAGTTTACGGTGTATGAATAACGCTGCTTAACTTTTGACTTATGCAGTTTGTTTTTTCTAGGGCTCCGATATTGTTATATTACATATTTTACCGCTGTTATTTATTATTGTTCTAACAACTAATTTATTATATTTATTTTACCATCTTTGTAAGTTTAGACTTAGGTAACCTACGTAGGCAGCTTTTATATTTGTTATTTACAGGTTCAGTATACTCATGCCAGGTGCACATCTTAATTCTAATTGCAAAGACTTTGTTTATAAGTTGCTGCAGTATTTTGAAGCTGAAAAATGCAACGGAGGACTTTTATTTGCCATTAATTCTGTACAAGGGGTAACATTTTCATTGCTGCTTTAGAAAACAAATTTCGAAAAGCATTATTTTAAAGAGTAACCGCAGCATTAGGTATTTCTATTCGAACAGTGTTCAATGTCCAACACAGGAAAGAAGCTGAAACTGCGTTACCAGTAGGTGCTTATAAACCAGTAACAAGTTGAAAAGTCGAGATAGAGATGAACAGATGAAAATGGAAGTTTGTAATTACAGATCTTCCAATAAGAGGTTTCATTTTGAAAAACGAGTACTTTAAGCGAAATCATCGGATGTTTATTTAATTGTAAAGCGGAGGACATGCCATTAATAGTGGAAAACAATATAAGCCAAATGACCGCCACGGCTACGCTTGCAGCACCATATTCTTTTCATGAAATTTTCCATCACCAATTCGCACATTTGCGGCTGTACGTCCTCGATAACATAACGAATTCCATCTTTGAGGTCTATTGGCATAGACCTTATATCTCAAGTAGCCCCAAAGAAAAAACTCTAAAAGTGTTAAATCACAAGATCTCGGTCGCCATTTGTGATATTCGAAAACTCACGCGTTCGGGAAAATTTTCACGCAAAAAGAGCGATGGTATCGCTATTTGTGTGGCACGTAGCGCCGTCTAGTTGCAAATACACGTCGCCCACATCAATATCTTCCAATTACGGCCATACAAAATCATTAATCATCGTTTGATAGCGCTATTCATTCACCGTAACAGTTGCTCCACCCTCATTTTCGAAAAGTAGGGTCCAATGGCCCCGCCAGATCAAACCGCACCAAACAGTTACACGTTGAGGACGAAGAGGCTTTTGAACAATAGTACTTGGGTTTTCCGTGCCCCAGATGCGACAATTCTGCTTGTTAACGTAGCCTCCGAAATGAAAATGGGCCTCATCACACAAGATGATTTTTCGATGAAATTCCGGATCAACTTGATGCATTTCAAGGACACAATCATTAAAGACACGACGATGTTGATGGTCTATAGGCGTGAGTTCTTGTATTAACTGAACTTTAAAAGCGTTAAGACCTAATTCTTTATATAAAATACAGTGTAATGTCGTTTGCGGAACGCCCATTTCCAAAGATCGACGAGAAATGGACAAACCTGGGTTTTCCTCAACACTATGGACTATAACAGCAATATTCTCAGTTCTTCTTGAGCGACCTGCTCGAGTTAGATTCCTCACATGACTAACTTGTCCAAGTGGCTCAAATTTTTCCTCCAGTTTCACAATTGCTGGCCGGGAAGGTGCTTCACGACGACCAAAAGATGTTTTAGTTTTGCGAACTGTGATCGCGAAATTTTCACCATTTTTGTAGTAAATTTTAATAATTTAGATGCGTTGTTGAAGCGTATATCGTCCCATTTTTATTAATGGTATAGTTTTTGCTTGTCATTTGTCAAGTAGTTACAGGTTGAGTCATGACAACTGTTAAAATGGCGGGCTGTTCAAAATGAAATGTCTTATTGGAACACCCTTTATTATATACTATACGTGCAAAGAACGTACTTATACTACATTTTTAGGAAAACATGCCACTTTAAAAAATAGCAATGCGATACCACAGAAGCGATATCAGCATTTCTTCTTTGAATCATCTGTTAAAACATTTAAGATTTTAATTTGTAATAGACAATGATCGCAGAGTTTTAATGAAAAAAGTCATATTGCTGCACTACGATATTCCTTTTTACACAATTATAAAGCGAATGTTGCCTCCCTTATAAAAGGGACGTTGTCTTTCTCGATAAGACGTGGCCTTTGCTAAGGCCAATAGAGGAAGATCGTGGCAATATGCGAAAACGAAGAGTGTTAGAAAAACCTGAAGGATATGATGGTAAACATTTTGTAATTCTTCATGCAGGTAATAAAGATGGATTTATTGAAAATGCAAGTTTGATATTGCCTTCGGTAACAGCGACAACTGATTATGAATGATTATGAATGAAATGAACAGTCGAAAGTTTACAAGATGGCTAAATGACCAATTAATTCCAAATCCGTATGAACCTTCTATAACCATAATGGATAATGTGGCTTATCACAGTGTATTACTTGAAAAGCAACCATGTCAAAATTGGAAAAAAGCAACAATAGTTGATTGGCCGAATAATAATGATATCGACCATAAACCTACGATGAGAAAATGTGAAATGCTTGAAGTAGCAAACCAGCATAAAAAGCAAATGGTCTATGAAATGACTTTCCAGCACACCTGGTATTTATATATTCAGAGGTCCCTATTTTAATATTGTTTTTCACATTTTTTATTCTCTCACTGTTAAGCAAAAAGGGTTAGGTAAATTTTGATATCGAAATTGTTTTTAAAATGTTTGAAAATAGTGCTAAAACATAGCTTGTGTTAATCTACAGTAATTCTTCGAAAATTCCAAATTTTTCTCTTTGAAAAAATCTGTCAGAAAAATCGGTAATGACTTTCCGGTACACCTGGTATACAAAGGGTACTAGGAAAGTTTTGCAATATGACGCAACAATGAATCGTTGGAAGCTGCTTATTGCTGCATGTTGAGACATGTTTATACGTGTATAGTAGCCGCCGCGCAGTGTCGATGGGCTCAGTTATTCATTAGCAGTGAGAGTGTAAAGTACTTACGATGGCATCGCGGTCAAGAAATGAGAGAAAGGCGTTATAATTTCGTGCGTGGTTTAAACATAGACCAGTGCTTTGAGGAAATGACTCTTGCAGTAGGTGATGTTTGTCCACATCGCACAACGATATTCAGGTGGTATAAGGAATTCCAAAGGGGAAATTTAACTGTGGAGGATGCTGAGAGGCGGGGAAGGCCACGAACGTCAGTTACGGAGGAAAACGTTACTACTGTGAGGAAAATGCTTGGCGAGGACAGGGGAGTGACCTACCAGCAGATAAAGGGTACTTCAGGCCTAAATGCACCAGCAATTCGTTCGATTCTGCATGATCATTTGTACGTGAACAAACTTTGTTCTCTCTAGGTGCCGCATCGACTGACTGAAGAGCAGATGACACGACGTGTGACTTGGTGCCGAGAAATGCTAAAAAAGTTTAATAAGGAACAATCTCGATATGTGAAAAACATCGTGACAGGTGACGAGATATAGCTATATTATTACGATGTGCCGACGAAAGCTCAAAACAATGTTTGGGTCTTTGATGATGAGGACACACCCGTAGTGGTCAAAAAATCCCGATCTGTAAAAAAGAAAATGATAGCAGTATTTTTCAAATCAAGTGGAATTGTGGAATGCGTCGTTTTAGACAATGCCTGCCTAAAATCATTGGATCTATGAAGAACCTGAGGCCAAAGTCAAGAATGAACACCTGGTTCCTCCATCACGATAATGCTCCAGATCACCGCGCCAAATCCTGCACCGAGTATTTGACCACGACAGAATTGAAACTTCTCTAGCGCCCTCCCTACAGTCCAGATCTTGCTCCCTGCGACTTTGCACTGTTCCCGCATGTGAAAATGAAGCTAAAAGGAAGGCGGTTTTCCAGTGATGAGGATCTTCTGTGGGCTTGGGACAACGAGTGTGCTTTACTCCCTAGTGAAACTTGGCAGAATTGGTTTAAAGATTAGTTTTGGAAGATGGAGAGGTGTATTGAGTGTAGAGGAAATTACTTTGAAAAAATTAAATAAACAAAGCTACATTGCAAAACTTTCCTCGTACCCTTTGAATAACGTACATTTTGTGTTTTGCGATGTACTCAATTCTAGTCGGCATATTCAAACCAAAACCGACACAATAATTGTAGTTTAGGAGCGTACACCACTGGCTTTCCTATAAAATTACCCACGTTATTTTAATAACTAATTGCAATATAGTAAATAATTATTATTAATTTTACTGTAGAATTAATTAAAATATATCGCGTCATTTATCTCATAACGTACAATTCATTGATTTCAATTCATATTTTATTGTAATATTTACAAAAGCATTTTATCGTGGTAATTATATCTCCGGAGCTGCAGATGTGCATGCGTTGGCGAAAAAGATAGGAATATCCAGTGTAATTTTATATAACTTCCCAAGTGAGGCGTGCATGAGTTACGACTGGTGATAAATTTTCATTAGGTGGAATGATATTTGGCACAAATTTTAATTTCTGAAATATAAGCTCGAACAGTTTAAAGTTACTGTGGACCGAACTTGAGGAGATAAAAGTAAAATATGATTTTCTTAATTCAATCCTTTTCGAACGATAAATAATAATTAGTCAGGCGTTTTCTCGTTACCTAAACGAAGGACGAACACAATAAGGGTCTCGAGAAAAAAACAAAAAAAAATTAGCAGAAAGGTGAAGAAAATGAAAGGCGAATTATTAATAAGAAAAAAAAAGATGAACGAGGAAAAGAATAAAAGGACCAAAACGTAATAACTTCACGATGATTTATATTAATAGTAGTTCGACGAACGTCTGTCTGTGCTCGTAATCGTGTAATTAATAAAAGTTTATGAATTACGCCTCGGAAAATTGAAATTTATTTGAACTCTACTAGATATATATTAGGGGAATAATTCGTTGAATAATTAAAGTTTGATTGATTAAGTTGCCGACAGTTATTAAATTATTTAGACGATATAAACGGGTTATTGATTATGACGCTACAAGGGAATGTCACATCCGAATTGTTACTAATTAATAAAATTGTGTTTGTATTACATAATCGTATTTCCATCTTTAATGATTACTAAATTCATCAGCGAAAGCACGTACATTCGAATGGGCACATTTTTAAATAAATAATGAACGGATATTCAATATAATTACTAATAAAAAAAAGCGCCTGTTAATAAAGCTGTCCTGGAATCTTCCCCATTTGTGAAATACTTACGAGGGAGCTTTTTTATATTCGCGGAATGAGCGGGTTGTAGAGGGGTAAGTAGGCGCATTGGGGCGTGGCCTGTGCAGCGACTCATGATTAGTATAAATACGAAGTTTCATTGTTATTAGACAGTTAGTCTTTGAGCTATCGTCAACCAAGTAACATAATCAGGAGTGAAAAGTGAAATATGGAAAAAATGAATATCGTGCCGTTATAAAGTTCCTTACCAGGCAAGGAAAATCAGTCGCGACCATAATGAATGAGATGTCATTGGTTTACGGCGACTCTTGTCCAGGAAAAACCATGGTGTACAAGTGGCATAGTTTATTTAAACAAGGAAGGGAATCCCTTGAAGACGACCCGAGGCCGGGCAGGAGCATTGAGGTGATTACGCCAGCACTTATCCAAAAAGTTGAACAAATTGTACTCGAAGATGCTCAACTAAAGAAGAAACAACTCGCAGAAATGGTTAGAGTATCCGATACAACAATTTTTAAAATTCTACACGATCATCTCGGCATATCTAAGGTCAGCGCAAGATGGGTGCCGAGAATGCTCACGCCGCCGCAAAAACAACAGCGCGTAGAGTGTTCGCGTGCATTTTTGGACGTCTGTAATGAAGACAAGGATGGTGTATTGAGTGAAATTGTTACCGGAGACGAAACTTGGGTTCATCATTATGAACCTGAGTCCAAACAAGATTCCATGCAGTGTCATAAAAAGGGCACAGCACCTCCCAAGAAATTTAAAGTGTCACAATCAGCTGGGAAACTCATGGCAACGGTATTTTGGGACTCGGAAGGAATATTGTTGATTGATTATAAAGATAAAGGTGTTTCTATAACCGGAGAATATTACGCTTCAATATTAGAGCGACTAAAAGAAGCCATTAAAGAGAAAGGACGGGGAAAATTGACAAAAGGTGTTCTGCTTTTGCACGACAACGCGCCCGTCCACAAGAGCCGCGTTGCGTTAGCTGCCCTGCATAAGGTGGGCTTCGAAATTGTGAATCACCCACCCTACAGCCCAGACCTGGCCCCGAGTGATTATTACCTGTTTCCGAAAATGAAAAAAAAGCTGCGGGGTAAAAAATTTACTGCCGATGATGAAGTCAATGAGGCAGTTTCGGCGTATTTTGCAGATAAAGAGAAATCATTTTTTTATGAGGGTATAAATAAATTAATTGAAAGATGTGAAAAATGTATCCGTCTTGCAGGTGAATATATTGAAAAAGAAAAATAATTTGGTTTTTTATTTCCACCCTTTGTCCCCCATTCCACGAATATAAAAACGCTCCCTCGTAGCAAAGTAGTGTTGGTAAAAGCGTTTACACATTAAGCGCTTCCCATTTTAAATTTAAAACAAAGTGTGTGTGAGATGTCATCGAAATTTTTCATTGGTTTGAAAGGCCTATCGATGCCATTATGTATGGAATATAACATCGTGTAAATGCCCACCTCGGCTTCGCTAGGTGGCGCGCATCCGAAATATCCAATTTTCCATGACCCTGGCGCGTAAGTAAAGCTGAATTTGACCGATGGCATGGGTTATGCTGGCCATCGTGGTTTGTGGCTTATTCGCATAGACCTGCTACTTAAGAAAACCCCACAAGAAAAAGTCTAGCAGAGTCAAATCGCACGATCTCGCTAGCCAGTTCCCATTACTTCCACGTGAGATGACCACGCCGTCAAATTGCTCATGCAGAATGTCCAATGTGGCATGAGCTGTGTGGCACCCAGCGCCGTTCTGTTGAAACCACATGCCGTTGGTGTCCATATCATCCAATTCAGGCCAAAATAAGTTGGTAATCATCGACCTATAGCGCTCGCCGTTGACGGTGATGGCTTGGCCAACGTCGTTCTCAAAGAAATATGGACCGACGACGCCGCCTGCCCAAAATCCTCACCAAAGAGTGACTTTTATAGAATGTATTGGATGCTCTTGGATCTCATATGGATTGCTATCGTTCCAAATTCGACAATTTTGTTTGTTGACGTACCTATTCATCCAGAAATGGGCCTCATCGCTGAAGATGACTTTTTGATGAAAAGTAAGATCATTTTCCAATTGCTCCAGGGCCCATTCGGCGAACACAAGTGATTGTCTATGGTCGTTTACCTTCAGCTCCTAGATCAGTTAAATTTTGTACGGATGCAGGCCCAAGTCACGACCTAAAATTTGTCAAGTTGTGGTCTGCGAAAAGGCGAGTTCTTGTGAGCGACGCGAAATCGACTGCTTCGGATTCTCCTGCACACTTACATGGACAGCGGCGATATTTTCGGCAGATCTTGCGTTTCGTCGTCGTACGGATGTTGATTCATTATTTACTGAAGCAGTAATCGTGCAAACTTTCTCATTTACAGCCAATACTAAAGCCGCGACTTTTTTTGCATTTCACTAATACAACCTAATATTTTGTTAGTATATTGTCATGATTGTCTTATAGTTTAATTTTAGTAATCAAAATCTTCATTTAGCTTGAAACAAATAAACCTTAATCGTAAATGTTTGACTAACAAAAACGTGAAATAAAAATTACGCAAATAGCTGCGTAAATATCTTTCTTTTCTATAGTTCTGGTCTCGGAATCAATGTCCATATTCCTCAGTAATGTCACCCGTCACTATTCGATGCAAAAATGACTTTCGATCCTTTAAACAACATTTCACAGAAGATTTTTCGATTTTCCATTTGCCTGTCATTCAATTGTTATGACACGCATTTTACCATCTTTTGGATTTTTCCCATTGCTCTTAATCGGTCGCTAATCATTTCTTGGGCCACATGGTGAAAATTTCGCGTCCACATTTCGCAAAACTAAAGCTTTTTCGAGTTGTCGTGAAGACCTTCTCGGCCAGCAATTATGAAACTGGTGCAAAAATTTGATCTTTTGGTACAAGTTAGTGATATCAAGAACAACTGAGAATATTGTTGTTGTAGCCTATAGGAAAACCCAGGTTTGTTCATTTCGCTTTCGATCTTCGGAATTGGGCATTCCACAAACGACATTACACCGTATTTTGCATAAAGACTTAGGTCTTAATACTTTTAAAGTTCAGTTAATATAAGAATCCACGCTTATCGACCATCAACAATGTCGTGTCTTTGCTGATTGGGTCCTTGAAATGCATCAAACTAATCTGGAATTTCATCGAAAAATCATCTTGAGTGATGAGGCCCATTTTCTCCTCGGAGACTACGTTAATAAGCAGAATTGTCGCATTTGGGGCTCGGAAAATCCAAAAATTATTGTCCACGTGTGACTGTTTGGTGCGGTTTTTGATCTGGCGGGGTCATTGGTCACTTTTTCGAAAATAAAGCTAGAGCAAATATTATGGTGAATGGATTGTATTATCGAACGATGATTAATGATTTGTATGGCAGGAATTGGAAGATCTTGCGATTTAACACCTTTAGAACTTTTTCCTTTGGCGCTACGTGAAAGATAAGGTCTATGCGAATGGCTCACAAACGATTCAATACCTCAAAGATGGATTTCGTCAGGTTATCGAGTACGTATAGCCGCAAATGTGTGAATTGGTGATGGAAAATTTCATGGAAAGGATATGGTCCTGCAAGCGTAGACGTGGCGGACATTTGGAGAAAAGTTCGCCGCTGCAGGGCGAACCGTTTGGCCGCAGTGGCAGTTTGAATTTTCGCAAAAATTCTCGGTTTTCCGGTCATATTTCCATATCTTAGCGGTTTGAAGCAATCGATTGCGGACGCCAATACGCATCCGACAGCATCCGCGCGGTCGCCTAGGGACCTTGGTTCGCGAAATGGTATGCCGATTTGAATGAAAATCAAAAATTCTCGCGATTTGGAAAAGTGTTTTTTGCGAATATCTCGAGAACCGAAAGAGCTAGCCAATTCCGAGATCGATTTTCGTAATCAGCGGGTTTGATTACATAAAACAGGGTTATCAAAACGTCGAAAATCGACATTACGATTTTTCCGATTTTTAAAATGCATCGGTTGAGGAAGTACACTTCACAGAAACTAAAATGAGAGAAGTTCGTCGCTACAGGGCGAACATTGTTTTCCATTATTAATGGCATACCCTCCTCTTTACAATTAGATAAACATCCGATGATTTCGCCTAAAAATACTCGTTTATTTTTCATATCAAAATGAAACCTCGGGACGACCCGTTATTTGCATAAAATATGATAAATATGATCAAATTCTTACGCATTCATCAACCAGAACAAATACATTATAGTCATTATTACTTATTTAATTATAGGGTTTTGTTATCAATGCAATTCACATTGTGAAATATCAACACAAAATTTATTGAATTTGTGGGGGACTATTATATGCCTCAACATAATCAATACTTTTTCACAAGCACCACATATACAAATGCGAATATATGATTTTCATTAGAGAATGTACGTATTCAACGAGTTAAAATAATTGTAGATAAATTTAATCGCAAGTGCAATACACTATTAACATCATATATTTTATCTATATATTCATGAATCTAAACAGTTTTATACGCAATATAATTTTAATTTTGAAATTAATTAAACAGTGGAAATATCCGCTTGATATTATCTATATACTATGTTTAATATAAATTCGTATCGTATTTACTTATGGTGTTATAATTGTAACAATACGGCAGACGTTTTTAGCATCACAGCGAGGAAAATATATTTTCCTTTTCCGCTGTATTTAACATTCCCCCGAATAAAAATATTCATGTCTATCGTTTTCTCAGAAACGAATCGTAAGAAGTCGAACGAAAACAGTCCGAACTACTTTCAATATCGAGGGAAAAATGAACCGTTCGGACCGGAGGAATCGATCAAAAATCTTTTATTTTAGTGTCCAAACCGAGACCCCATATCGAAGTGAGCAGTGAATAATTTTTTTATAGTCTTCCGGCATAGTTGTGATGTGCGGGGAATGTATAAAAAAATATAAAACCTCCGTAGGACGGACGTTATAAATATTTCATATACACAACAGATGTCTGTTGAAATTAGATGTATGTAATAAAACTTAGTGATCATAAAAAATTTACGGTTTAGGTTAAAATATTATATAGAATTGCGGGGCCAACTATATCTGCTGTAAATGTTGGAATTTTACGGGCATTATAAATCAAGTTACACATGAATCGAAATGAACCCCTTTTTTTTAATAAAACTACTTCCCCATAATTTGCAAATGTTTCCTTTTTTTATTATACAAATTGATTGCATGCAAAAACAATTATGTACTGAACATATCAGCCCCATTATTAAATAATATTGAAAGCAAATGACGCAGTGATAGGAATATCAGACTTATAATAATCTATTATAATGACTTAATCCAATGATAAAGAAACAATAATGTAAAACGTGAGAATAAAGTAAATGGATCATTAAAAAGGCTTCAATATTAGGAAAGTACGAGGGAGCGTTCTTATATTCGCGGAATGGAGGACAAGGGGTGGAAATAAAAAAACCAAATTATTTTTCTTTTTCAATGTATTCACCTGCAAGACGGATACATTTTTCACATCTTTCAATTAATTTATTTATACCCCCATAAAAAAATGATTTCTCTTTATCTGCAAAATACGCCGAAACTGCCTCCTTGACTTAGTCATCGGCAGTAAATTTTTTACCCCGCAGCTCTTTTTTCATTTTCGGAAACAGATAATAATCACTCGGGGCCAGGTCTGGGCTGTAGGGTGGGTGATTAACAATTTCGAAGCCAACCTTATGCAGGGCAGCTAACGCAACGCGGCTCTTGTGGACGGGCGCGTTGTCGTGCAAAAGCAGAACACCTTTTGTCAATTTTCCCCGTCTTTTCTCTTTAATGGCTTCTTTTAGTCGCTCTAATATTGAAGCGTAATATTCTCCGGTTATAAAACACCTTTATCTTTATAATCAATCAACAATATTCCTTCCGAGTCCCAAAATACCGTTGCCATGAGTTTCCCAGCTGATTGTGACACTTTAAATTTCTTGGGAGGTGCTGTGCCCTTTTTATGCCACTGCATGGAGTCTTGTTTGGACTCAGGTTCATAATGATGAACCCAAGTTTCGTCTCCAGTAACAATTGCACTCAATACACCATCCTTGTCTTCATTACAGAGGTCCAAAAATGCACGCGAACACTCTACGCGCTGTTGTTTTTGCGGCGGCGTGAGCATTCTCGGCACCCATCTTGCGCTGACACCTTAGACATGCCGAGATGACCGTGTAGGATTTTAAAAATTGTTGTATCGGATACTCCAACCATTTCTGCGAGTTGTTCCTTCTTTAGTCGAGCATCTTCGAGTACAATTTGTTCAACTTTTTGGATAAGTGCTGGCGTGGTCACCTCAATGCTCCTGCCCGACCTCGGGTCGTCTTCAAGGGATTCCCTTCCTTGTTTAAATAAACTATGCCACTTGTACACCATGGTTTTTCCTGGACAAGAGTCGCCGTAAACCAATGACATCACATTCATTATGGTCGCGACTGATTTTCCTTGCCTGGTAAGGAACTTTATAACGACACGATATTCGATTTTTTCCATATTTCACTTTTCACTCCTGATTATGTTACTTGGTTGACGATAGCTCAAAGACTAACTGTCTAATAACAATGAAACTTCGTATTTATACTAATCATGAGTCGGTGCATAGGCCACGCCCCCAATGCGCCTACTCACCCCTCTACAACCCGCTCATTCCGCGAATATAAAAACGCTCCCTCGTACAGTGAAGCTAATGGATGATTCATTATGAGGTACGTTTTTCAATAGTGATTTTTGACAGAAAAAGCGCGAATCGTGTCAAACTTTCAGGCTACTTTAGTTAACTATTGTGTGACATTGTATTATGAAAAGACTCAGTCCAACACAGCATCTACAAATTATTCAACTGCATTACAAAAATCAGCGTTCCATAGAAAATGCGTTTCGTGCGCTTGGAGCAACTTATGCTCTACATAATCGACCTACCGAACGTATAGTTCGCTATACCATAGAACAAATTTTAAATCGCAATTTTCAACATTGGATAACACGTGACCAAATAGCCCACGTCTATGAGGGTGGTCCCAGAAGTACCCGACCTAACAAAGAAAACACAAAAATTTTAGAAAGAAATATATTTATTTTTCAACATAATCTCCTCTCAGCTCTATACACTTTTCCAAGCGATGTTCAATAAGTTCGATACCCTTTTTATAATAAGAACTGTTTTGCTCCTCAAAATGGAGTTGGAAAACCCTTTAAAAGTACAATGAGAAATAGTTTTAAAAACGAAAATATACCAGTTGAATATATTGCAAACGTTAATGAAGAAGAGCAATTAGAATCAACAATATTTTAGCGTTATTGTGTTCATGAGCTAAATAGAAATACAGTTTTCATATGGAGCTTGCGAAAAATAATCTTTTAAAGACAGTCTTAATACAAAGACCTTGGAAAATTTTAAATGCTTTTAAGCATTAGGCAATCCAATTAATCGTACAAAATATAATATTGAGAATCCGTAACATCCATAGCTACTCGAAGAACAAAACGTGTAGACTCACAAGAGATTCGTAAATTAAGCGGTTTCCTGGAATAACGTCTTCAATAATTCAGAAACCTTTATTGCTCCCCAAACACTGCTCCCACTAACGCAACGAAACTGTAATTAAAGACTTTCCACCCACGCACCCCTCGTTCCCTTATCTATTATTCTTAATTAATTAATAATATAATAACAATAATTTCGTTGGAAGGTGAGGAGCTGTACGTAATGATTGCACTAAGAAAGCGACGAAAGTGGAGAAACGCACACCGGCATATTGAGAGCACCTTAACCGGTCCAGGGGAAAGACAAGATGACACGCCGGATTCGCGAAAATGCGGATCGTCGAAATACACACTTGCCGAGTTTGCGGGTTAGGCAAATATGATATAAATGGGATTAGTGTCGGCATTTGAGTCAAATCCTCGTGTCGACGGGCATGGCGTGGGACGTGCCACCTGCCGCCTAATATAAGAAAGACAACCAATGTGTATATATCGAGGCTTGCGAATTTCGGCTTACATCTATTCCCCTTCATAACTACATATTAAAAGTCAACATAATACAGATTCCCCTACAGAGATAACGGGAAGCATAATGGAAAGTGTTAGTTCAATTACTTTGCATAAATCGGCCTTTACATTTTACCATGACTTCAAGGTTTTATTAGCACTTGTTAATAGTAAAGGCTTTTCTTTAATGACTTGAATTTATCTATTTTAGTACCAACTGATATAAATCTCTATACCTTGTCTCAGAATAAGGAGTGATTCAAATATTGCGCCAATATAGTACATATTTTTAAGAGATTTCGTTGGTTCTTAAATAGGAAAATTTAATATGGATAAATGAATGCCAGATATCCGCCATTTTCCATAACCTGTAACCGTTTAATTACATTTTTGCATTGTTTTACTATATTGTTCTGTATTATTTAATAAAATCTGTATTTTTAAGTACAAAAATAAAATGAGCGATCACCAAGGTTCAAGCAAACAGTCAGTATCGCCACCCAGAAAGCCTGAACGACTGGGACACCGACCGCATAAAGAAAAACAAACAGTTTTGAGTATATATAAAATGTTAACGCTGCAAATTCCACCAACGGGAACGACAGCAATTGTAACGAACATCTCTGAAACGCTAAATAAGTTGTAGGAATTACTTCTATAACGGTATATTATAAGGAATGTATTGTAGGGCTGGCCAAATTAAGTGTATATCGAGTTATCCAAGAATATGAACAGAGAGGTCAAGTCAGAACGAGTAGGCAGGCATTCAAGGCTTCTGGAATTTGATGAATCTCTCAAAAGTACTGTACGGCAGATGGTGTATGGTTTCTTTTTTAGAAACGAACTTCCAACACTTAATAAAATATTGGGAGGACCAACTAGAGATGAGTCCATACCAAAAATGAGTTAGGTAACTCTACATAGATTCTCGAAACTCATTAATTTCACGTAAGGGTTAATGAAAAATTGTTCCTGTTAGAACATATTCATATTTAATTTATATTTCAGACATGTAAAGCGTAACAGGAAGAATATGTTAATAAAAAAGGATGAAGTTATCAGGTGGAGAAGAAACTATCTGACAGCAATAAAACATTACAGAGATGAGGGTCGCCCAATATTTTACCTAGAAGAAATATGGTTAAATGAGGGACATGGAAAGTAAAAAGTTTGTATTGATGCAAGTATAGCAAGTGCACGGCAAGCTTTTGTTGAAGGATTATCCACAGGATTAAAAAGCCCTAGTGGTAAAGGCCGATGATTAATAATACTTCACATAGGATCTGAATTTGGATTTGTGAAGGATGGACTGTTGCTTTTTGAAGGTAGAAAAACAGCCTATTACCATGATTAAATGAATGGTATTATTTTTGAGGAATGGTTTGAACAAGTATTGCCTAGCTTGCCAAAAAATGCTGTTATCATAATGGACAATGCATCATATCATTCACGCAGAGTGGAAAGTCCTCCCACTTCTTCATGAGGGAAAGCTGCAATCCAAGAGTAATTACGATCCAAAAATATTGAGTATAACGCAGAAATATTACATGCTGAATTATTGCATTTAGTACATCTTCATAAGGAACAATATAATATATATGTAACTGATCAAATGGCAACTGCTACAAATGAAACTGTATTGAGGTTACCATCACATCATTGTGAACCCAATCCAATTGGAATAATTTAGGCACAAATAAAAAGTGAAGTTGCTTCAAAAAATACTACATTCAAAATGTCACATGTACGACAACTTTTGATGCAAGCAATTACAAATATTATAATGGATATTTGGAAGAATTGCATAAACCATGTGATTAAAGTAGAAAAAAGAATGTGGGACTTAGATGGGTTAATGGATGATATTTTGAAACCATTTATTATTTGTGTTGGTGTGACAGTGAAAGTGATTTATTGTCAAGCACAAGTGAATCCGATTAGTTGTGCTGCTAACGTTTCTATATTTGTAATCTTTGTTGTATTTTTAGGGAATTTATAATAATTTTTAACAGTAGTTTACATTTTACCTTGAATTTCACAAATAGATTTGATACGAATACCAATAACTTATGACTTACAAATGTATATATATATATATATATACATGTATTACTTTTCTATTGAAAAGAAAATTTCGTGAAATATTTACATATTTTAGTAATATTTAATCTTAATTTTGGATAGGTTGTACATATTAATCCAAAAAGAAACGTTTGTACAATCATATTTCCATTAAAATTAATTTTTTTTCATTTATTTTTATGTAATAAAGAAAAGGATTAATATTGTTGACAAACTACTACATTCACAACTGTACGGAGTTTGTTTTCGTACAGGTATTTTTCGCCGTGGTTTACCCAGGTGCGACACTTTGCAATTATCTGCTGATGATGACAACTTAGTTGTCGAAATGCGTATACAGAACTACGAAAGTGAATGTGGAAAGGGGTTATATATCAACCTTAGTGATTAAATATATGCTTCGCGTTTTAGAGGAATATTTGAATCACTCCTTCTTATTCTGGGACAAGGTATAGAAAGTCATAAATTCTTTTTAATCGCATCTAACTTGGCAGTACAAATGAATAAATACGACTAAATACGTAGATTTCTTTAAAAATTTTGCGGCTGATACAGAAAAAGTCAATTTATTTTAACCAATTTTCATTTATTGTTTTCCAAAAGATTCGCCTTTCTGATCTATGCACTTCTGCATTCGGTGGAACCAATTCTCAAAACATCGGGCCCATTGTTCTTCAGTCGCCTCAGATACGAAGTTTTCGTAAGCTTCCACTGTCGCTTCCGGAGTACTAAATTTCAATCCAGGCATTTTGTCTATTATCGCATTTTGTTTTGTTTAAAAACATTCGACGTTGTAACCCTCACAAATATTATAAGTATTGAACAAATTTATTAAAATATTTGTATTACAACAGAGTAAATTATTAAACATCTACGATACTAAAGAAAAATAATGGAAAACAACTTCTTGTAAGTTCTTCAAGTCTTGGTATACTTCGTTTATGATGGTCACCTAATATTACATTTGTTACTTCGATAATCATTTTATCGAAGTAACAGAATAAGAATAGCTCCTCAAACACTTTAAGAAACATGTCAGTTGAGCGTACAGCAGCTTGTTTACCTTTTCATTCACATATAGTCGTTTAGTCGTTCAGGCGCTAATGCCCCGGGTTGATTTGTCAGCGTTATTTTTTGCTTCTCGGTTGTCATTCACAAACGTGAACCCGATGAATATTAATAACTCTTCTAAACACGTGGATACATACGTGTCATAGAGGGCGTCCGTTTTTTTTTATAATCATTTTAATCAATTCTAAAATAGAACACGTAAAATGCATTCAAAATACAAATAAAGTATGATACCAATTAACAGAGATAATTAAAAATACCAGACAAGATTTTTTAGATGAATCTAAAGCAGTTTGTAATTCAAAAGATAATTAGAATAATTATAATAATAAGGAATAGAATATAATAGTAATAATGATGACGAATTCCTGGAGAGAATGAGTTCGCGGGTTCGAGTCCCGAGCAGAGGACAGAAATTTTTTCAAAAATCTCTGTATTATACAGTCAGAGACTAAAGTTTAAATACACCTCAAAAATTGTATGTTTAAAGAAAAGTAAACGCTTCAGAAAAACTTATAGTATGCAGTTTTATTTGTCTTCATAAATAACAAAAAATATAGACTTCATTACAAACATAACGGTAATTCTTAAAAATACGATAAAATTCACTGGACAAAAGTTTAAATACAAACATATTTACATCTTTGAATGTTATTCCATTTTTTAAATAATTTAAAAAGAAAAACATTTCAATACTTTGTTGGACCACCATGGCTATCGATAACTGCCTGCAAGCGGCGTGGCATAGAAAGTACCAAGCTTTCTGTTTCAGAAGGCGATATTTCAGACCAGATTTTTTTAAGAGCTTCTTTTAGCGACTCTTTGCTTGTTATTGAAGTTTTCGCTAATTTCCGCTCCATTAAATCCCAAACGTGCTCAATTGGGTTTAAGTCTGGTGATTGAGGTGGGCTATGGAGCTGCCTGGGAGCATAATAAAGCAACCACTCTTTCACAGAAAGTGCGGTGTGCTTGGGATCGTTATCCTGTTGAAAGATCCAACGGGGTCGAAGGCCCTAGATGTCGGCAGATACTTGCAAATTTCTTTCCAATATACTCTTGTAAAGATGTTGATTCATTATACCATCAATAAACTCCAAATTCCCAACCCCGGCTGCTCCAATCGCTCCCCAAACCATTACATTGCCACCTCCATGTTTTACCGTAGGAACCAAATTTTGTGTTTGAAGGGCAGTGTTTGGCTTGCGCCAGACTTTTGAACGTCCATCGCTTCCAAATAAATTAAATTTGCTCTCGTCTGTAAAAAGAACTGTTCTCCAAAACCCAGCGTCTTTGTTTTTATACTTATTTGCAAACTCCAGTCTAAGTCGTCTGTTTTTTTCACTTATCAGTAGCTTCTTTCGGGGAAGTTCTCGCAATGCTCTTTGAACAGTTTTTGGATGCACAGGCTTGTTGTAGTTATTAGCGATATCATCTGCAAGTTTTGGGGCACTTATTCTTGGATTCTTTTTCACTTCTCTTACGATATGGTCAACATCACAACTGGAAAGTTTTTTTGGTCGACCGCTTCTTGGCATATTTTCTACTGAGTCAGTTTGCTTATATTTTCTAATTATATTTTGAATACTAGAAAATTGTACATTTAATAATTTTCCTATTTCTCGATAGGATTTTCCTTCCTTAAAATGTTGTATTATTAAATGTTTAACGCTGGACTCAATTTCTTTACCTTTGCCCATAATTTTCAATAGAATTTCCAATGCTGACAATAAGACCGCTACTAATAACAAGTGGTGGCTTTTAAAAAAAGAATTTGATCGAAACATATGTACATTCATAAAATATAAGTGTACTTTGTTTTTGAGAAATGAAAGGGAGTTTTTGTTCTGCAAGATGTATTTAAACTTTTGTCCGCTGTATTTTGTTGTTATTGTTGGATTTACCGTTATGTTTGCAATGTACAAAGAATTTTTTGTTATCGTTTTTTTTGTTATTTATGAAGACAAATAAAGCTGCATACTATAAGTTTTTCTGAAACGTTTACTTTTCTTTAAACATACAATTTTTGAGGTGTATTTAAACTTTAGTCTCTGACTGTATATACGATGTATACAGCGGTTAAAATTAGAATTTTTCAGTTTTTACGTCGTAAAAGCGCAATGCATGCGAATTGCAAAACACAATAAACAGCGGTGTTCACAAATTATGAATAAAAGTTGAAATGAGCATGATTAACAAGATGTGAAAATTGTCCAATTATAATACTTGTAAATAATCTTAACCTACATACAGTGGTGTACATTCAAATATGAATAAAGTAATAAATTATACTGAAAATACCAACCCTACAACATAAATTTCTGTTACATTATAAAATTAAGTATTATAAAAATTGTTCTAATACGTACGTACGAGGCGCGGCTAATAAATAACGAGACTGGCTTGAGAAATGTCATTTATTTCAAATAAATTTATATTTAGCCTTTATCCCATTCTACATACTCCCCTTCCCTATTTACACACCGCTGTATACGTGCCTTCCATTGTTCAAAACAATGCCATAGTTCATCAATTGTCAGCCTCTTCAACAGCTCTGCCGTTTTTACTTTTACATGGTCAACAGACTAAAACTGTTCCCTTTAATGCACATTTCACTTTTCGGGAACAGGTAGAAGTCACATGGTGCGAGGTCTGGCCAATACGGAGGATAATCAAGCACAGCAATGCGCTTGTCCACTAAAAACTGCTTCACAAATAGGGTATTGTGAGCTGTTGCGTTGTCCTTTTTCAAGATAGTCAATAAAAATTATTCCACGCGCATCCCAAAAAACCGATGCGATGACCTTGCCTGCAGATGAAACGGTCTTCGCCTTCCTTGGGACCGATTCTCTCTTTTGAGTCCATTGTTTTGATTGTTCTTTTGTCTCGGCTGTGAAGTGATAGACTCATATTTCATCCATGGTTATGAAACGGCGCAAAAATTATGTTGCGCTGCGTTGAAACTTCCCCAAACACTCGATTGAAACATCTTCACGACACTGTTTTTGCTCGAATGTGAGCAAACCCGGCACCCATTTTACACACAGCTTTCTTATGCCGAAATTTTTAAATAATATGCAATGTACCGTACTTTTTGAAATGCCTACTATATCTGCTAACTCGCGCACTTTCCAGTACCGCTTTGTGGATTTTCTTCACCAATTCTGGAGTCGTCACCTCATTTGGTCGACCACTACGATGCTCTTCTTGGCAGTTCGTACGGCCTCGTTTAAACTCTGCTACCCAATATTTCACTGTTACAACAAAGGAGCAGACTTCCCAGAGTAGAATCCAGTTCAGCTTTTATATCGGTTGAGATGAGGCCTTTCAAATAAAAGTGTTGTATCACGTAACGATGACCAATTTTCTTCATTTTTACGAATTCACTGAGAACGTTCACTATTGATGGCTGCCAAACAAATACTAAACAACGTGGCGTCTCCAAACTTGAAACATATGCTTTATATTTGTATATTGTGCACTTTTTAAAACAGTGATATTTTTCAAACAACTACCGCCATCTCTAGGTCAGACCGGGTACTTATCGGACCACCCTCGTATTTAATTACCATACCTCGTGTATGATTTTTTCTTAATATTTTCATTGCTGCAAATGTTAATTGCGTCATATTACATAACATTATATCAACAGATATAATTTTTATGCAAATATTACGTGATATTAAACAGTTTGTAAGTACAACGACACTAATGTTTACTTTACGCATAATTAATAGCCTTTATTATTTTATACTGCACTACCAACAATACGCAATTAGTTGGACAAATACTGCATAATTCACGGAACGCGTGTTCGCTGTTTATAATTTATCAGCGAACTAGTAATAATACATAACAAATATTAATTAACTATTTGTTATAACAGACAATATTTGGTTTGCCATAAAGTTTGAGATAGGTTAATGACATCGGGACTTGTTATCCGAGCTCAGGATACCAGTGTTAATCGCAGATATTTATGCCAAGACACGTTTATTCCCGACAAAATACTTATCAGTGTACATCTTGGCTGCTAATTCCGACGACCCCACGAAACATGTTTGTTGAAAAGTGAAACATAAATTTACACTAATATTACGTATAGTTAATGTTTGTAACTGTTTTTATCAACATATTTACACATGTAATTAATGGAAGTTGTAACAGTTAAGAAATATATTTAACATTGTTTATGTTTTAGATATACCCTGCAAAGAGGATTTAAATATTTGCGATATTTATTTAAATAATTAACAATAATAATAATATCTTATTATCCAACAGCAATAATGTATATTAACGAACAAGGAAATACAGGCTGTATTTCGAACGCATATATTTATTAAACTTTAAGACATGCGAATATGAAACTTTGTACACATATTTACGAACCTCTCAAGTTCATATTACAATTGTTCAATATGTCCTCCATCTGCGACACAAACAATATCACATCGATACTCAAATTCCTCCCATACTCGGGCAAGCATGTCCTTCATCACTGATGTTATGGCAGTACGGATCCGGTTCGTCAACTGTTCCAGATTCTGTGGGAGTGATGGTACATAAACGTTGTCTTTAACAAAACCCCACAGGAAGAAGTCACAGGGTGTCAAATCCGGTGATCGTGGAGCCCAGCCGAGACATGTTAAGTCGCCAGCTCTTTAACTACCAATCCAACGGTTCGGTAGACTTTCATTCAGATATTCACGCACTTGGCGACTCCAGTGAGGGGGTGCCCCGTCTTGTTGAAAAATGAAGTTATCTTCGTGCAGCCTCGGAAAGAACCAGTTTAGTAACATAGCAAGATACTGCTGACCGTTAACCGTGTTTCCATCAAAGAAGAATGGGCCGTAAACAAATGATCAGGATATCACATAAAAACACATTGATTTTAGGCGAATCTCGTACATGCTCAATAGTTGCATGTGGGTTGTCTAGACCCCAAATTCGAACTTTGTGTTTGTTTGCCAGACTACTAACATGGAAAGTCGCTTTATCACTGAACACGATGCGTTGTACGAAAGTGTTATCATTGTCAATATTCCGTTTGTCATTAGGACGCAGAGCTTATAACAAGTGTAACTTGTACGGCTTCATAACCAAACGACGTCTCAAAACACGACAAATTGTTGTTTTAGGCAGTTGTAACTCCCGACTGGCACGACGAGTTGATTTTGAAGGATTACGTTGGAAAGCAGTTTGAATTCGTGTAATATTTTCTTCAGAAAGACGAGGGCGGCCAGGACTCTTTCCTTTACATACACATCCTGTATCTATAAACTGTCGATACCATCTGCAAATGTTCCACCCATTCGGAGGATCAATTTGATAGCTCAACCTGAAACGTCTTTGCACTGTTTTCACGGAATTGCACTTCGCAAACTCGAGAACACAAAATGATTTCTGCTGCGGAGTAGCCATTTTAAACATATGACGGTTACCAAGAAAAACAGAAGACAACTGACATCTGCGGCTATTAAATAAACTAGACTATGAATTCGTTTCTCCAATAGCCGGGCCGAAGCACAGCGATCGACAGACAAAATAATACTTTGTAATACGTATATTTTTTTTGAAACACGCTGTATAGACAATCCATATAAGAGACACAGCATGCGAAAAAGGAAAATTATACAAGAATTCTATAAAAAATATAAAAAAATCAATCAACAATAAATAGACAAAGTGAATGTTGGCATATTCTTCATTCTAGAGCACACTTTCAGTAGTAGTTTAACGTAGGGGATTTAAGTCTAATGATCTTGGTAGCCAAGCAACTGCTGACCTTGTTGCAATCTACCAGTTCGCATGATTTTGATTTAGAAAGTCAATTGCCTAACAAAGTGAATATCGAAGTATTCTTCTTCCGAAAACTTATCATACCTTTAAGTATATTATTTCTTTATTTTAATGAATGAAATAATAATAAAATATAATAATAAATCATAGCCACCTCCACTTTTTTAGTAACAACGAATTCCACAGCGGTACGTAATACCTACCGTAGTAGGCTTATCTAAAACTTCAAATGCTTGCTACTCAGTTACGATGGAGTTTTAGGCATATGTTCATTAAATATTAACTTGAAATTGGTCCAGTAACACATCCTTAAGCTGTAACAATCATGTCATGGCACACTCGATATGTACACTACCGTCCATATGTTTAATCGCACTACAGATAATTTTAATTGCGTAATGATATTAAAGAGACTGTTTATTTTCTTGGCAAATTTATTTATAAAATACTAAATTAACATACAATTCAAGCAATTGACATTATTAATCTAAGTAATATTATAATAAGTTAGTTTAAATTTTACTTTCGTCAAAGTAACCACCCCTAGCTGCGACCACGGCTCCTCAAACACGTGGCATTCGTTCAACTAGTCGGTCGAGATATTCCTCATCGATAGAGTTCCATACATTCCGCAACTTACCCCAAAGATCTGTCTTGCCAGTAAGAGGTATTTTATGCACTTCACGATCCAGACAGTCCCATAACAGCTCTATCGGATTGCAGTCCGGACTTTGGGGTGGCCATGTCATTAATACAAGGACTCTTCTTTCAGTTTGGTCGATGGAAAAACTTTTTACAATCTTTGATGTGTGTTTGGGGGCTTTATATTGGTGATAAACAAACTCCAGACCCATTAGCTCCATAGCTGACGAAAGAGCATGTCTCTTGCTATATACCCGAATAGACTTCTTTTGTCATTCTTTCTGTGATTCGCATCAATTCTCCGATGTGCCCACCTCCAAAGCAACCCCGAACCATCACATTTCCACCACCATATTTCATACTCTTAACCACACATTCATCTAACATTCTCTCCCCGACACGACGACGAACAAAAGTACGGCGTTTATTTCCGAAAATTTCAAATATGGATTCATCTGTCCATAGGACTTGTTTCCATTCTTCGATAGTCTAGTGCCTGTGTGTTCTCGCCCAGCTTAATCTTTTTTGTTTATGTTGTGCAGACAGACGTGGTTCTTTTACTGCTCTCTAAGTCCAGCTTCAGCTAAATAGCGTTTAGTTGTTGTTACGCTAGCCGTGGCTTCGTGGTGTACGTTATATTGTGCTGTTATTTTCGGGGCTGTAAAGTGACGATTGCGCTTTTCGTAGTTATCCTCTGCCATCCACTGCGTTTTCGGTCCCAAAGTTGATCAGTTTCTGCCATTCTGTTTATAGTTTGACGAACACAATACTGGGGAACTTTTAATTTTCGGGCGATTGTTCTATTAGAAAGCTTTGTTTCGTGTTAGGCAATAATTCTTGCCCTTTGTTCAAGAATTAGTTGCTTTCTTCTTGCCATGTTTTAGACATAATTAAAAAAATACTCTCACTCGATAGCACTTGTTGACACTTCATTAACAACGTCAATACTGAGTATTCACTGTGCAATAGGCATAAAATATACACACACAAATATCAGGTAAAGACTGGCGATTACGTCCACGTAATCAACCATACAATAAACAATTCCGAGTAAGGGATAAACTCCATGACACCCTCATTATATTTCTTACCTGAATATTATTTCTTGAAATAGAAAATAAGGCGTTCGTTCGTTTATACAAAATACTTCGGTTAAATAACATACAAATATGTAAAATGATTTTAGTTTGGATAAAATTTCAATATATTAACTTCAATATTTTATTTCCTTCTGCAATTAAAATGATCTTTAGTGCGATTAAACTTATGGACGGTAGTGTATATAGACTTTTTAGTTTTTATCTTAAGCATTTATTATACGAATGATCGCCTGTTGTATATGTAACCCAATCGTTACTCTTGAAATTTGGGTCACAGAAATATTCAGGTGTAAGTTCATGTCTTCCTTCTAAATAACTACTTTCTAATCTATTTTAATTGTATTAAAAAGAAGTATTATTAAAAATAATAGTTAAGCTTCGTAAATACATATTAGATATTAATAAAGTTATATGATATTAAAAAAATTGGAGAAATATATTTTTTTCTAATTTCCTGCTGTAACAACGCTATTAAAACACCGAACAAAATGCATTTATGAATTATAAATTCCCTGTTTTAGTCTAGTACAATTTAGTTCTTCATGACTGGTCAATTAAAATTTTATATCAAATGTGAAAACGTCGAAAAATATAAAGTAAAACTATCCTATTCCGCACTAACCACTTCTATGGTCGCAAAATCCGTGAAACTATAGAGATCTTTAAGCACCCCAATAACCTTAACTGCGATGATGGCTACCCCCTACATAACGCTTGGCAATCCTGCATCTCTAATCTACCCAAGCGCAACCGTAACGCTCCAATGACTCATGACCCATTATCCATATATAAACGCGTCCCCCATCGACTTACACCAGTTTCAGTGCAGTAGTTCAGCCCTGAAGATGTCCCATACAAATGGGTACGAAACGTCGGCAGATATACTAGTGACGCGGTTCCAGCCCGGAAACCCAAAAGCAGATAGCATGGTCCACGATCGCGGAAGTCTACGTACCAAATTAAAACTATCAAATGTAAATCCAGTAAACTAAATATCAAATAACTGCAAAAGCTTTAATAAACTAATTTCTCGACGTAGTAAAACGTATATTTAAAAAATTGCGAATAAAATGCACAGGTGAAACACATCACACCCACAACTTGTTTGTCTTATTTACACTATGCTTCAAATTTCGTAAATTTCTTTGCATAATTGATATGAGATTTAATGGGAAATAAAATATTTACAATTTTTTCTACTTCAGATGGAATACATGAAAAATTCTCATACATATATTTTACAATAAATTTAATAGGTACAAAATGTTCAAGAGAGATTAAGGAACTTAAATTTTAAATTGATAATCTTGAAAAGATCATAGAAAAGGTTGATTGGAAAAAATACCAATAATTTATGTATTTATATTTTTGGACAGCTATCGCACACTATCAAATGCTTGTGCGGTTATATTTTCCAATGGTCTAAAAGCGAAGATGAAGTTAAAATTTTTCTAATTTCGCGAAAGACGAAGGAAACATAAAAAGTCGTAGCAAAACCTTTTGAACGTATAAATGGATAGGTCTAAGATTTGAATGATTTTGTTACGAATACTAGAAAGTTTGAATTCTGCTTGTTCAGAAACAATATTTTACGTACCAAGAAGTTCGAATTCTAATCTTTTTATTTCGGCGACAATTCTAATGTTTTCAAAGGGGCATGTTCGCAAAATTGGTATTTGCCAAAAGTTATCGTGAAGTAGCAAATGTGTGCTGACATTTTTGTAGGTTCTAAAAACGATTTTGAAGCTAAAATCTAAATCTTAGGGATTAATACTGAGCAAAGAAGAAACTTTAGAAGTGAACTTTCGACTAGATTATCTCTAAAATTGGAATGATTTTGCTATTAATAGTAGTGAATTCATTTTCTGCTGGTTGAGAACTTTTATTTTACGCTCTACAAAGCCCAAATTCAAAACTATTTATTTGGATTAAAATTTAAGTTTTTTCTAAGGGCAAAAATTGGTATTTTTCAAAAGTTATCGTTCACTAAGAAATGCTCTTGCAATGACATTTTCCAATAGCCTAAAAACTATTCTGAAGTAAAATTTTACTAACTCCGTTGGTTTAAATCCTAAAAGACGAGGAAACATGAAAAGTCATAGTAAAATTTAAACTTTTTGAACATGTAATGGATATCTCTACGTTCCGAATGATTTTGCTATGAATAGTAGAAAGCTCACATTCTGCTTGTTCAAAAATATTGTTTTATGTCCTACAAAACTTGAATATAAACAATTTATTTTGAAAAACATTTCAAAGTTTTCAAAGGGGCACGTTTGTAAAAATTGAAATTAGCCAATTTAAACATGTAAATGGATATCTCTAGTTCTGAATGGTTTTGCTATGAATAGCAGAAAGTTCGCATTCTCCTTGTTCAAAAATACTGTTTTACGTACTGCAAAACCTGAACATAAATCTCTTAGTTTTAAGAAATTTTAAATTTTTTTCAAGGTTTATGCTCATCAAAACTGGTATTTGCCCAAAGTTATGGTAAATTAGCAAACGTATGTGTGCTGACATTTTTGAAGATCCTAAAAACGATTTTAGAGAAAGAATCCAAATCTTTAGGCTTAATACTGAGCAAAGAAGAAATTTTAAGTCAGTTAATATGAAGTTCTGACTGAATTAAATCTAAATTTGAATAAACGAAGAAGTGAACCCGCATTCTGCTGGTTCAGAACTATTATTTAACCCATTACGAAGCCCAAATTCACAACTGTTTATTTGAATTAAAATTTTAATTTTTTCCAAGGCAAAAGCTAGTATTTTTTAAAAGTTATCGTCCACTATCAAATGCTCGTATAATGACATTTTCCAATGGCCTATAAACTATTCAAAAGTCAAAATTTTACTAACTCCGTTGGCTTAATTCTGAAAGACGAGAAATCATGAAAAGTCAACAAAATTTAAACTTTTTGAACATGTAAATGGATATGTCTGAAGTTCCGAATGATTTTGCTATGACTAGTAGAAAGTTGGCGTTCTGCTTGTTTAAAAATATTGTTTTACGACCTACAAAATTTGAACTTAAACCTTTTATTTTGAAGAAAATTTAAAATTTTTCAATGAGACATGCTCGTAAAAATTGGAATTAGCCAACGATTATCGTAAATTAGTAAATGTATGCTGACATTTTTGAAGGTCTTGTAAACGATTTTGAAGAAAAAAATCTACATTTTTGGGTTTAATACTGAATGAAGAAGAAACTTTATTATGTGAATTTTCGACTGGATGATCTCCAAATTGAAGTAACAATATTTGTGTAAGTTTCGTAATTTCTATTTCATATTATTTTCACCCCAGATTCTGGTTTCAAGAGTTACCTGCATGTACGAGGGAGCGATTTTATATTCGCGGAATGAGCGGGTTATAGAGGGGTGAGTAGGCGCATTGGGGGCGTGGCCTGTGCAGCGACTCATGATTAGTATAAATACGAAGTTTCATTGTTTTTAGGCAGTTAGTCTTTGAGCTATCGTCAACCAAGTAACATAATCAGGAGTGAAAAGTGAAACATGGAAAAAATCGAATATCGTGCCGTTATAAAGTTCCTTACCAGGCAAGGAAAATCAGTCGCGACCATAATGAATGAGATGTCATTGGTTTACGGCGACTCTTGTCCAGGAAAAACCATGGTGTACAAGTGGTATAGTTTATTTAAACAAGGAAGGGAATCCCTTGAAGACGACCCGAGGCTGGGCAATAGCATTGAGGTGACCACGCCAGCACTTATCCAAAAAGTTGAACAAATTGTACTCGAAGATGCTCGAATAAAGAAGAAACAACTCGCAGAAATGGTTGGAGTATCCGATACAACAATTTTTAAAATCCTACACGATCATCTCGGCATGTCTAAGGTCAGCGCAAGATGGGTGCCGAGAATGCTCACGCCGCCGCAAAAACAACAGCGCGTAGAGGGTTCGCGTGCATTTTTGGACCTCCGTAATGAAGACAAGGATGGTGTATTGAGTGGAATTGTTACTGGAGACGAAACTTGGGTTCATCATTATGAACCTGCGTCCAAACAAGACTCCATGCAGTGGCATAAAAAGGGCACAGCACCTCCCAAGAAATTTAAAGTGTCACAATCAGCTGGGAAACACATGGCAACGGTATTTTGGGACTCGGAAGGAATATTGTTGATTGATTATAAAGATGAAGGTGTTTCTATAACCGGAGAATATTACGCTTCAATATTAGAGCAACTAAAAGAAGCCATTAAAGAGAAAAGACAGGGAAAATTGACAAAAGGTGTTCTGCTTTTGCACGACAACGCGCCCGTCCACAAGAGCTGCGTTGCGTTAGCTGCCCTGCATAAGGTGGGCTTCGAAATTGTGAATCACCCACCCTACAGCCCAGACCTGGCCCCGAGTGATTATTACCTGTTTCCGAAAATGAAAAAAGAGCTGCGGGGTAAAAAATTTACTGCCGATGATGAAGTCAAGGAGGCAGTTTCGGCGTATTTTGCAGATAAAGAGAAATCATTTTTTTATGAGGGTATAAATAAATTAATTGAAAGATGTGAAAAATGTATCCGTCTTGCAGGTGAATATATTGAAAAAGAAAAATAATTTGGTTTTTTTATTTCCACCCGTTGTCCCCCATTCCGCGAATATAAAAACGCTCCCTCGTACATATATGCTTTTTCTAAATTGATTCTGTCAAATTACTAACCTCAACGCTTAATTTACAATATTTATCTAACGGCAGTGCGTGCGCTGAAGGCTCTAATTTCATGCAAGAATAATATTCGGAAATAATTAGCGTACAATAAGCTTTGGAAAGTGCGCCTTTGGAGTGTTGATTGTACGAACGCCATACTATATCGGATGAAATAATTGTTAAACATCACTTGGGAAACTTTGACATCCTGAAATATTTACTGCAACGTAATTTAGTTAGTGTACACACGGACATGTATAAAATATCAGCTGGCGTACTTACACAATGCATATTTAATATAACATTTACCGATTTAAATTATTCACGGCGGTGTTTCAGGTAATCCCGGTATTATGAACTCTGTCCTCGTGTTGTGTACCGTAGTGTTTGTATGTAGATGTGCACGTCCTATGTGTGTTCAGTTCGACTCCATAGTTAAATATTACTTGTCTCATTGCCGGATGAATAGGGCCGCTATATGTAATGCTTCTGTAGTGAGCGGATCGGTATTCTCTTTCATATGGGAACATACACACATAATGGGTATTCTCGCATGGGAACGGAAATTATATTGTCGCCCCTGTACTATACATATTTAACATTTCAACCTCCAACCTTCTATATGTAGAAATATTTAATAGAAATCATAACATTATATTAACTTCGGAAAGTTATACATCTGTATACTGTTTCAAAATTTCAAAATTCCGAACGTTTAGGAAAACTTCTACTGACTTCATAAACACTTAAGAATAATTAAATTAATTTCATTTTAAATCTAAATATTGACGTGTCTACTTTTAAAATTTACATAGTAAAAATTAAATCGTAAAATTTGAAAATGTCTACCAAAGATAAGATTATTATTTGGGTATACATTGTATTTGCTTTTTAGTACGTATGAACTCGCAGGTTGTGGTTCACCTGCACTAACGTATAGTTATTACCACATAAAGGTTAACGGTGTACATAAAAATATATCTGCCGGGTTCATGTACAGGGTGTGGAACTTAATTCGGTTGCTTTTCAATGGAGGTCGTTAGTTATTATATATAGTTGAGTATAACAGCTGTTTTTTTTTTGTTGGAAAGGTTTGACATCTGTTAACCATATTTAGTTACGTTGTTTTGAATTTTGTACAACAACATTATTTTTGAGCTCACTGAAAATATCTGAATTTGTGTTAAATAAACAACATTTGCGGGAAGTTTTAATTTTCTGCTTTAATTGGAAGAAAAGTGCAGCCGAAGCTCAACAATTGCTTGCAGAAGTGTATGGTGAATCTGCTCCAACAAAAAAATCATGTTGTGAATGGTATCGACGCTTTAAAAGCGGTGATTTCAGCGTGGAAGGCACACCGCGTCCAGGTCAACCAAAAAAGTTTGAAGACGAGGAACTGGAGACATTACTGGATGAAGATTCATGCCAAACGCAAGAAGAACTTGCAAAAACGTTAACTCAGAAAGCCATTTCAAAATGTTTAAAAGCATTGGGATTCATTCAAAAGCAAGGAAATTGGGTATCACACGAATTGAAGCCAAGAGACGTTGTAAGACGATTTTGCATGTCGCAAATGTTGCTTGAATGCCATAAAAAGAAGTCTTTTTTGCATCGAATCATTACTGGTGAGGAAAAATGGATTCATTACGATAATCGAAAATGAAAAAGAACTTATGTAAAACCTGACCAGCCATCAACATCAAGGGCGAAGCCAAATATTCATGGTGCCAAGGTAATGCTGTCTATTTGGTGGGATTCGACGGGTGTTATCCATTATGAGCTGTTAAAACCTGGTAATTCTATTACGGGCGAGCTGTACAGATAACAATTAATTCGCTTGAAGAGAGCAATAGCCGAAAAACGACCAGAATATGCGACCAGACATGAGTCTATAATATTCCATCATGACAACGCTCGGCCTCATGTTGCAAGATCAGTTAAAACCTATTTGGAAAACAGCGATTGGGAAGTTTTACCTCACCCGCCTTATAGCCCAGACATTGCCCCCTCTGATTACTATTTATTTCGATCGATGCAGAATGCTCTTATTGGAATACGCTTCACTTCAGTTGAAGGAATCAAAAATTGGTTTAGTTCGTTCTTAGCCTCAAAGGATGAACGGTTCTTTTAGGAAGGAATCCATTAATTGCTCGAAAGATGGGGAAAAGTTGTAGCTTCCGATGGGCAATACTTTGAATAATATGGTCATTCATTTTGATTATAAAATAAAGGCATTTTTTCCAAAAGGGTAACCGAATTAAGCTGCACGCCCATTAGTATGATCTTTACATCATGTAAACAAAACATTGGCAGTCTCAGCATATCTATAATTCATAACATAATAGTACAAAAAACTCTTTATTTAAGATATTTATTCGAGTACATATGTGAGTTGCCCGATAAGTTTTGCATATAAAACTGGAATAAAACAATAGATAGCTTTTAAAGACTTTATTGTTTTTCGAAGTATTCTCCACGAAGATTAATGCACTTTTGCATACGCTCGAATCAACTCTAGAAGCAGTTGTTCCACTCATTTGTTGATACAGTCAAAATTGGAATTCGAAGGCATCAAGTGCTCCTTCTGACGACTGGAACCTTTGACCACACAGCCCGTTCTTGATTTATGGAAAGGTAAAGAAATCGTTGCGACTTAGTCCGGACTGTACAGAGGATGGTATAACAATTCGACGTTTTGTTATTTTACAAGTTCAATTATATTGCATACTGTCTGCGAACATACATTGTCTTAGTGGAGTTCGGGGTTGGTTTTTCGAAGCTCAGCGATGACTTACGGCAAACGAATAGTTGTATACCAATTGGCATTTACATTTCTTTGAGGGAGGAATTGTCGCTACGCGACCTGCTTTCGAGACGAATGTCGCGACCATTTTTATGGAGACACTTCGAGACGGGTGACTTTTGTTGGCTTTTCTTCACCTTGGAACACCCAAGCAGACGACTGGCGTTTATTTTTTGGCTCTTATGAATAAAAATAAAAGATTCTTCACCAGGGACAACGTTGTACACGTTTTTAGAGTTTCCGAAGTTGAAGCGATTTAATTTGTTTGACACCAATTCACACCATTTAATGAATAAAATTTTAAAGGCAATCCTGTTGTTTTATTTCCCCTAATAATCTTTCTTTCAGCTTAGCACATGTCCTGGTCTTTTGATGCTCGTTGTACACAATTACTAATTATTAACTCCTTACATTACATTCAATTACATTACTTTATTTTTATTTGCATATATTACAGCGCCTTAGCTAGCCGAATACGCACTCGTAATAAATTTACTAACCATCACGTGCAAATAAATATTCTCTATTAAATAATATCTCTATTATTATTTATTGAAACAAAGGAGGTAATAAATTGTCTCATTCACATAACTAACAGCGCCATTCATTCATTCGTCAAAGGAGGAGGTAATACTAATAATTATATACCTAGACCTGCCATAAGTATTGATACAAGTGTAAACGCACCTTTTTGCAGATGATAACTTGAAAGCACAAAAATTTTATGTTGTCAGTTCAATTTCACTATAGCGTGAGTCGTCATTATGGAATGGTCGGATAAAGAGAGCCGTATTGCGATTATTGCACTTCATAAGTGTGGAATAGAAAGAGCCCGTATTTTTGATTTATTGAAACTGTTAAATATTACGCGCGTGTTTATGTATTGTACTGTTAAGTTATTCACTGATACTGGAAATGTAATCGACCGTAAAAGATCTGGCAGGCCTCGCACAGTTCGTACACCACAGGCCATCAATGCTGTGAGGTCTCGCATCCATCGACATCCTGTCCGCAAACAGAAAATCATGGCTCGTGAAATGGGTATTGTTCCGAGAACCATGAGCCGTATCATTAAACAAGACCTAGGACTTAGAGCTTTCAAACGACGAACAAGACAGCGCCTTAACGTTGAATTAAAAAAGAATAGGGAAAAAAATGCAGACACCTGATATCGTTGTACGGCAAAGAGCGTTACTAAAAATTTTCTGATGAAAAAATTTTTACCGTGGAAGAAACTTTTAACAAGCAGAATGATAGGGTGTATGCACGGTCCTCCAAGGAAGCCAGTGAAGTGGTGCCAAGGATTCAGCGAGGTCATTTTCCTGCTTCGGTGATGGTTTGGTGGGGAGTATCCTATGACGGTGTCACTTCCTTGCATTTTTGTGAAAAAGGTGTTAAAACAGCTGCCAAAAACTATCAACGAGACATTTCAAGCAATGTGGTGGAGCCCCTGAACTACACCATGTTCCAAAACCAACCATGGATATTCCAACAAGACTCTGCGCGCGCTCACAAGGCCAAAACAACTCAGCACTGGCTTGAAAATCATGTACCTGAGTTAATTGGTAATGTCTATTGGCCGTCAGCAAGCCCAGACCTAAATCCGCTCGACTACAAACTGTGGTCAATATTAGAGGGCATGGTCTGTAGAAGACCCCATCGCAACCTGGAATCATTGAAGCAAGCGTTAACAGAAGCAGTCGACAATTTTCCCATGGATATCGTCCGTACAGGGATTGATGAGTGGCCCTGCAGACTTCGGCGTTGTATTAAGGGAAATGGCGGCCATCTCGAGTAATTTGCATTGTATTTTGTAGCTTACTATTGTCAGAATAAACTATCAAAAAATAATTTAAATCCAACTTGCAGTTTTCTTTTTGTACTTAAAAACCTTTATATCAGTATTTATGGCAGGACTAGGTATTTAAGAAATTCATATTCACCTTCATCAAGCATTCTAAATTGGTATTAGCTTAAAAAATAAAAAGATATGTCTCCGAGACTTTTACTTAAAATAATAAGATATGTTGACAAAATTAAATATTCTAAAGAAAACAGTACGCAAAATGCAGCGTTCTTTACGTTCTCTAATTCTTCCCTATCTTACGTAATGAGTTGAATTTGATGGAGCCTGTGGTTTATTGACTTGATCAATAAGGTTAATATATAACCCTTTCCACAATTAACTATTTGTAGTGCACATCTTGGTTTTCAACGATGCGGATCGCGTACGGAGTATATTTTTCGTACAATTTTTTCGCCGTGTTTTACCAGGTGCGACACTTTGATTTTATCTGCTGATGATGACAACTTGGTTGTCGAAATACGTATACAGAATTTACAAATAGTTAATTGTGGAAAGGGGTTATATATTAACCTTACGTAATGAAGTAAATATATAATTTTTTTTTAAATATTGCTCAAACAGGAAGAGAGAATGCAGTTGTTTGACATCATTACAGCTTAACTTAAAAATATCGTTGCATACTTTTTTGCGATTCAGTTTGTCAATAATTTTTTGAGTAGAATATTTCATTTTTCTGTAAATTTTCATTTCTTAATTTCATTTAAACAAAGACGTTACTTAATTGGTACTTTCCAAATGTAAATGTATTACACTAATTCAAAGATGGGAGGTCTTAATTAATATAAATACATTGTGGTATTTATGTAATTTAGTTTAAGTGTATTTATGTGTATTTTCCCTTAATTAAAGTTATCCGAAAGGTTCTAATTATACAAAGGATTCCCGATTTCTGATTTAAGTTTATCTTTCACATTTCGCAGGAAGGATTTAATAGAGTTCCTGGACCGAAATGTAACTTGATTTTCGCGTTCTTTGTAAACTCCATTTAAATTTTTTTGTAACTGGGTCAAACGCTAAGCATATAAATTGCTTGTCTCGATTGTTTTGAGGTGACAAACGAATGGTATCCCGGAATGTCTTTTTTTAAGTTAGCTTTTCTAATTAATCTATTGATTACTTTCGTATCAAAATCTGTATCTCGCGATGTTCATAATAAAATTTAATTCTTTTTTCGTATCTCACTTTCGTTAGTGGAAAGCTAAGCAAACGATTGATAAGGAAATTTAAAGAAGCAGTCTTCTGTTGAATGCTATGATTTGAATTCGCCGTGACAAATCTATTAACATTAGTTTTTTTTTTTTTTGAAAAATATCAATTTATTTTTTTATGATTCTTTCTAATTACTAGGGTATTCAAAATAAGTAAGGTGTCTATATTTTCCTTTTTTGACCATGAATTTAATCGATTTAATTGCTTAATGAAATCGTTTAAGTTACGTTTAAGTGCGTCGAAAATCGCGAAAATATCATCCACGTCCCTAATTCAAACTCATGGAAAATATTTGGGATTATGTTTAAATTCAACTTCAAAATGACTCACGAATAAATTCTCTATAAATGCTCCTTGTTTCTGTTCGTGGAACTTCAATTTGGAAACAATTTTGAGACATACGAGGTGTGGCATTTAAATAACGAGACTGATGTGAGAAATGTTATTTATTGCAAATAAACTTGTATTTAACTTTTATTCCCTTTAACATACTCTCATCTCCTATATATACTACTGTGGGCAAAAAATAGTAAGACTTTGTTCGTAATTTTTAAATTCTTAATTTATTCTTCCAAATCTACTTTATCCCCCTCAAAGTAATCCCCCCTGGCCAAAATAAACTTGTGCCAACGTTTCTTCCAATTCTCGAAACAGTTGTTAAAATCAATTTCAGGAATAGCCTTCAATGCCCGTAGCGATTCACGTTTAATGTCTTCAATTGACTCAAAACGGTTTCCCCGGAGCGGTCGTTTGAGTTTGCTGAATAGACAGAAGTCACACGGAGCTAAATCAGGCGAATACTGTGGTTGCGGTACGATATTGGTTGAAAATTTGGCGAAAAACTCACCAAGAATTAATGCAGTATGCGACGGTGCATTATCGTGGTGCAAAAACCAAGATTTGTCGACCCATAATTCTGGCCTCTTTTTACGAATAGTATTGCGTAAACGACGCATAACACTCAAATAGTATTCTTTGTTGACAGTTGGCCGGTCGGAAGGAATCCGAAGTGCACCACACCTCGATAATCGAAGAAAACTGTCAGCATAACCTTGATTTTTGACTTGCTTTGAAGTGGTTTTTTGGGCTTCGGCTCACCTTTGATACGATATTCGGCCGATTGATCGTCTGTTTCCGGGTCATAAGCGTAGATCCAAGTCTCATCCTCCACTTATGATGCCTTTCATTTTGTCTTGATAGTCGGAAAGCATTGTTTCACATACGTCAACGCGACGCAGTTTTTCGAAAAAATTGAGTGATTTTGGAACAAATCGTGCTTTCACTTTTCTTAGGTATAAATGATCTTTCAAAATGGTTTTCAGTGATCCTTCCGATATTCCAACGATGCCAGTAAGGTCTCTGACTGTTAATCGTCGATTCTCAAGCACCAATTCCTTGATTCTATTGACGCGTTGATCATCAGTTGATGTTAATGGCCGTCCTGGACGTTGTTCGTCATCAACGCGTTCTCGACCCTCTTTGAATAATTTGTACCAAGCAGAAACACTTGCTCGCGACAAAAAAATTATCACCGAAGGCCTTTTGCAACATTCTCGACGTTTCGGCTCCAGAAATTTGATTCCGTACACAAAATTTAATGGAACTTCTTTGTTGAATAATTTCACTCATTGTAAAAATCGCCGAATGCACTTTTTGTACTTCAGAAAGACAAGCGTATACTAAACACTAACGATTATTTTGATGTAACATTTGGCACAGATGTCACTGACAGCTATACCAACCTAGAAAAAAAATATTTCGACGAATGGGCTTTCGCTCGAAATTTAAATTAAAAAGTCTTACTATTTTGTGCCCACAGTAGTACACCGCTGTATACGTGTCTTCCATTTTTCAAAACAATGCTGTAGTTCATCAGTTGTCAGACACTTCAACAACTCAGCCGCTTTTGCTTTGTCCAACAGATTGAAAATATGTTCCCTTTAATGCACTACGTTCGCATCTATGAGCGTCAAATTGCTTTAAGAAATTTGTTGCCTAAGTAAGTGTTGTTCGGGAATCAACAAACTTGGTACATAGTGTAACTGTTCAAATGCTTGGTTCGGATTTATTACTGCCCTCTAATGATAGAAAATTTTAAACGATGATCTTTGAGAACCAAAATTCTTTTCCCTTTACCTTATTGTTCAGATATTTAAAGAAATGATAAATAGCTACTTGTTATGGATTTGTTTTAATGCTGGTTATCGCTGTATCGTTGTGAGTTACACCTCTCTCTACACTACAACCTAGTGTCGATTATAGCACTACGAGCCTACTATTACTTACCTTAACGACAAAAAAACTTACTTTCCTTTACTACTCCTAGGGCGGAACTGGCCAGTGAATTCGAAGATTGGGAGGGGGTTCTGTACGAAAGTTCTTAAGGGACGCCACAGCATTTAATCCCTAGATGTATAACTGCTATGCTGAAGCACGTGGTTCCTCCAATACGGCGAATAACAAAAGTTGGGCAACATGAAGTAAAATAAAACGCCAGGGAAAATGGGAAGACAACTCGTAATCAATTGTTAACAGTCAATCTATTTATTAACAAAAACACCGAACAATTAATCTCAAGAACTCCAGGATTAAACGACAAACCCAACCAAATCTCAGAGATACTAATAATATTTTCTAATGAGTAATTAATATAGGGAAAAAGAAAGAATTATGGTTATTATGGTTCATCAGTTGTCAGCCTCTTCAACAACTTCGAATACGGAGGATGATCAAGCACAGTAATGCGCTTGTCCGCTAAAGCCGCTTCACAGATAAGTCATTGTGTTCTGGTGCGTTGTCCTGATGCGAATCCATTAGTCGTTTTTCCAAATATCCAGTTTTTCCTTCCTTACTCTTTTCCTCAACTTGATTAAGACATCATTGTAGTATTTCTAAAGAACAGTTTATTACTCAGGTACCCAGTCAGTCATAATAACGTCTTTAATATCGAAGAAACCGATCAGCATTGCCTTCAATTCTGATCTGCTCATTCGCGATTTTTTCTGTCATGGTTATCCGGCGGCCTTCCAGTGCATCGATTGACGCTTTGTTTCCGAGTCATACTGGAAAACCTAAGTTTCATCACATGTAACGATTTTTGTCAGCTAGTCTGGCTCTTCCTTCTGAGTCGTTCCATAATGTTAGAGCAAATGTTCATCCGATTGTCTCATTGTTTCTGAGTGAGTTTTTTTGGCTCAATTTTTGAATGAACTTTTGTCATGTTTAATTGATCATGCAAAATGTATCTTGTTGTTTCTTTGTTAATGTTTACCATATCAGCAATCATTCGAATGCTCAGATATCGGTCTTTCCGCACAATTTCATTAATTTGCTGAACTTTCCCAGTCACAAGTCAACCAGGATGTTCATCATCTTCGATTCCTTCCCAACTTTCAGAAAACCATTTGTGCAATCCAAAAACTCGCTCACGTAACATAAAATTATCACCGAAAACCTCTTTTAACATTTGTAAACATTCTGTTGGCGATTTTTTAAAATTTGATAAGACATTTCAGGTTAATTCTCTAATCGATTTTATGTCAACCATTATCACGGCACTACTAAGTAATTGTGCCTCTTCTGTAATTAAAGCTTCTGTAATTAAAGCAGACACAGAGACGAAACAACGGGTTTTCCCTTGGAAAGCATCAAGCTGAATGGCATTCCAATTACAGTCTTGCCCGATGCGACTGCGCGATGGAAGGAGCGCAGTTTCATTATTTAATTGTCATTCCTCGTACACAGAGTTGTCAGTTGCAAATTTTCATTTACCCTTTTCGGTTTAGTTTTATTTTTATATAAAATCTTCGACACTGTCACTAATTTTGTGCTGATTATGACAACTTAGTTGTCGAAAAACGTATGCAGAAGACGAACATTGATGTGGTAAGGGGTTTTATTTACCTTTTTTGAATATCTTGAATAAAACGGATTTTAAATTAAGTACGGCTGTAAATTTGTACAGTATTCATAAGCTAAATTTTAAATATTACTTTTCAGAACTCTACGAATATGTTTGTTGTCATCCGAGTATTTCCTTATAAAAACACAGCTGTAATAATTTACAGGCCGGAGGGTTTTTAAGTCCTTTGCTTTGTACATAGCATTCGTAATAAATGAACGGTTCCCGAACCGAATTTATACACAAACTTTGTGGAGAGTTCTTAATCCGTATCAGTTTTATTATTAGCATCATTTGTTAGAAAACACAACCGGGGAGATTAATGCCATTTCAGGGTTAACTTAATTAACCGCACCTGGATGGAGTTTGTTAGAGTTGGACTAATACATCAATATCAAAAAGTTTTCTTTTGCCGCGAGATCTTCGCCGGTCTCTCTAACGATCCTTTTAGAGTTTTTGACATCTCCGGTTCGAATAATTTCTGTAAACAGGAAGTTTCTCTGTTCTATGAACAATAAAGTACGAGCCATTTACAATACGGGAAAAACATTAATTTATTTATGAAGCAGGAAGTAGTTATAAACTAAATTGTTTGTTAATATTAAAAGGGGATAATTTTTATCTTAATTTATCCACCCTAAATTATTATTTATTCATTAAGAAATGAGAACGGTTAACGAAAAGAAGTAGCTTTATTTCCTAAAGAGCCTGGTAACCAACAAACAGAATTTTATATAACATTACTTAGAGCTATGTGGAACATTCTGACTGAAATTTTTCGAGTATACTAACTGTACTGACTGTACCTTTCCATTTTTTCCGTATCCATATTAGACGCAAAAGAATGCCAAAAGATCTACAAATAATAACCACTTTAGAAGATTCGAATTCTACTTTTTCCGTGGTCTAAGGGTAAACGTATGCCCTGTTACTATGAGATCGCATGTTCAAATCTTGTGGCGAAAGCAGGAACTTTTTCAAAATTTCTGTATTATATTTACGATGTAAGAAGGGGTTTAAATTAGAATTTTACGATCTACAAATAACTTTAAGAAAAATCAGAATATGTTTTTTGTAAAACAAATTCATTTTTGGGAAGTAAGCAGACCGAATGAGAAGTCCTTACTTTTTAAAAAGTAAAGAATTCTCTTGTCGGTCCATTGCATAGATTCTAACTTTATTTCTGGGTTCCATTCATGTACCGCAAGCTCATCGCTTGTGTTGCCTAAGGCAACAAATTACGGGAATCAACAAACTTGAAACTTACTTTGCTGAAACTTTACTCAGGCTTGGTATATGGTGTGTAACTGTTCGAATGCTTGGTTCAGATTTATTTAGTGCCCTATAAATGATGATTTTAAACTTTACTTTATTGTTCAGATATTTGAAGAAATGATAAACAACTCTCTCTACACCACAGCCTAGTGTGGATCAGAGCGCCACAAGCCCATATTGCTTCCCTTAATAAAGAAAAAATCTACCTTCCCTTGCTACTCCTAGGGGGGAAACTAGCGAATCCTGTGAGTAGGGTGATTCTTAATCTGGTACGTAGACTTCCGCGGTCGTGGTCTATATTATTTTGTTCTGGGCTTCCGGGCTGGAACCGCGTCACTGGTTTAACTGCCCACGTTTCATACCCACACGTATGGGACATCTTCAGGGTTCAAGTACTGCTACTGTTTGCTGCACTGAACCTGCAGTTTCAGTGCATACTAATATTTAATCTTCTAAAAGGACACGGTGCACTATCTGCATTATTCAAATCTAAGTGCATATACAGATGAGCTAGGTTTCTGCTTATCGCTTTAGGTTTTAGCTGTTTTACTGATTTCGATTAGTAAATAAATTCAATTGACGCACCCTAAGTTTTCTTTAAGTAATGGTTGGAATAATGCCCTTGCCTTCATCTATCTTTCTCGCGTTCTTTGCTTATGACGTTGTTAGTCGAACGTTTACAACTGGTTGAACTATACATAGTTGCAATTGCAAATATTCATTTACTTTTTCCACTTCAATCTTATTCTGACTAAATTCTTTATAAAAATACGAGCAATAATTTGGTAAGGGGTTTTGGTTTACCTTTTTTGAGTGGTCAATATAAACACGAAAAAAAAACAATAGTTAAAATTCCGCGCACCGTAATATGTACAAGAATCCATCTTCTTTCCTTCGATGGGCAAAAATATTTTTAAAAATATATAAGAAAAATATAAATAGGGATTGGAGATAGAAAAAAGTACCTTTTACATAAGCAAACATTTCGAATTTTAGAATGGATCTTAGTTACAATATTTGAATAAATTAGGCTCACTATGTGAAAAGAGAAACGCTGAAACAATCAATTTTGTTTTAATTAGCGCAGTAATAAATTATAAACCTTAATAAAGGAGTATACTAATGGATCCGCCATTGAGATTAAATGGTGCAGATAATGTATTAAATGGAAATGCTTGTAATAAATTCCGCCCGTACGTTACATGCAGTTATTATATACACATAAATTACTTTTTCTTTGAGGTTTATTGCATTACGATGTACCAATACTTGATCGTTTCGATAATACGAGGCGTGGTTCAAAATTAAGAGCTCGAATATTGATAAATAATAAAAGAAAAAAAACAATATCCTTAAAAGGAACATTGAAAAAATAAATTTATTATTTGTTTCGAAAATTTACATATTATTTCATTTTTATATACAGACTTGTTCATTCTAGAATTAGATATGCGCTGTCCACAAGTGGAAAGAGTGCAGTTAGGTTAAAGCGCGCGAGAAAGGAGGATAGAATATCTCTCACTGGCAGTTTCGTTTTCTCCCACTTTTGTATTGCAAACAACTTCCCCTACTTTCTCGAGTGTTACGCGTGAGAATGTCTGAAATCAGTCTTCACCAGCGACATGATGTGTGTAGGTCGGGGCTGTAAATCATTATGCATTGACAATACGTACCTACATTTTTGAATTGTATAAATTATTTGATGCATTTTATTTGAATCTTTTAATAAAATGCAACATGGCTATTTTCTTGAAATGTTTTGCCGTTTGGCGTGAAACTAATAAAATATTCTTGAAATAAATGAAATAGAAAATTCTAAAAATTAAAAAGATTTTCAAATATGGCTATTTTCTTGAAATGTTTTGCCGTTTGGCGTGAAACTAATAAAATATTCTTGAAATAAATGAAATAGAAAATTCTAAAAATTAAAAAGATTTTCAAACATGGCTATTTTCTTGAAATGTTTTGCCGTTTGGCGTGAAACTAATAAAATATTCTTTAAATAAATGAAATAGAAAATTCTAAAAATTAAAAAGATTTTCAAACAATGAAAAAATTAAAAGAAACTTTTAAAAATCCTAGTGTAGAATACGACGAACTGTTAGAGGTTTTACGTCAACTACTTCAGATATTTGTTTACTAGAATAAGAAGGTTCGATTTCAACAATACTGCACACCTCGATTTCCCTCTGTTCTCGTTCTTCAGGTAACTGACGAATTCTAGCTTGATTTTCGTCAAATAAGTGAATACAGTAGGGGAAGTTGTTTGCAGTACAGAGAGATATTCTATCCTCCTTTCTCGCGCGCTTTAACCTAACTGCACTCTTTCCACTTGTGGACAGCGCATATCTAATTCTAGAATGAACAAGTCTGTATACGAGATCACCGTGTGGTTTTAAAAACTTTTGTTACGCGAAACAAACTCTCTGTATATTCCGCCGCCTAAGATTTTATGCCAGTTTTGCACCAAGATTTCCAATTGCTCACTTTCCCAAAAACTTGGGACAAGTGCAATTTTTGAAACGAGCCAGTTTTTAAAATATCAGAAGAGATGGTAATTACTGGGCAGGAGACCAAGACTAGAAGAGAATTGATCAACGATCATGTGTTTGTAAACCGATAGATCGTAGTTTTTATAAAATTTAAAAAACTTTGTGAATATCTATACCACAAGTTGTTTTCTTTCAAAGGAATAACTACTATGAATTCTTGGGGTCACAAAATTAACGCAAGATTTGAATTTGTCGCCATTTGTGCAGTAAAGTGTTGGCAACCCCAAAAAAAAACAAATCGACAGCTGACAGTTTAGGGTTAGTAAAAATGAAGCGCTACACGACATGTCTTCATTATTGAACAATATTTCAAAAATAATGAAAGCTTGACGACCGCAGTTCGAAAATTTCATACAAAATATGGTCGGAATAGTGTTTCAACTTCGTCAACTGTGAAAAGATTAATTGAAAAATTCAGGGAGACTGGATCCGTTGGAGACGCCAAACACACTGGTCGTCCAAAAACAAGAATTGCAAGTTTCAAGTAGCTTTCTACAGCGTATACTCACTAAAGGTTTGTGTCTCCATGCTTACAAAATTCAATTAACACAACAACTGAAGTCTAATGACCATGCATAGCGAAGAGAGTTCGTTGAATGGATTATTGAACATCAACAAATGGATGCTGATTTTTCGAGCAGAATTATCCTAAACGATGAAGAACATTTTCACCTTGATGGCTTTGTTAATCGCCAAAATTGCCGCTTCGGGGTTCTGAGAACCCACATATAATTGTCGAAAAACAAATGCATCCACAACGTGTTACTGTTTGGTGTGGATTTTGGGCTGAGGACATAATTGGACCACATTTTTTTGAAAATGAGGCTGCTCAAGCAGCGACTGTTACTGGTGCTCGATATCACGACATGATAACACAGTTCTTTCTGCCGAAATTGGGTGATATTGATGTGGCCAATATGTGGTTTCGACAAGACGGTGCCACTTGCCATACAGCCTGTGAAGCTATACAATCACTGTATGAGACATTTCCTGGTCGTGTATTCTCTTGTTTCGGTGATCAGAATTGACCCCCTAGATCGTGTGATTTAATACCATTAGATTTCATTTTATGGGGTTATTTGAAATCACAGGTCTATATCAACAAGCCCACAACCACCCTTGCATTAGGAGGTGATTCAACGCTGCATCAACGAAATTCAGTTACATTTGTGCATAATGGTTATGGAAAATTTCAACAAAGGAGTGCGTATGTGCATGCAAACCCGTGGAGGCCATTTGCCCTATGTGTTATTTAATAAATAACCCTATCCTATGTACTTTATGATTCAATAAAAAAAATAACAATCAGAAGACTAAAAACTGTGTTTTCCATTTAATTCAAATCTTGCATTAATTTACCTTTACTATCCGAAAAATATGTATTTTTATTCGGATGGCATTTTCTGATCAGAGAAATAACTACTACGAGGGAGCGTTTTTATATTCGCGGAATGGGGGACAAGGGGTGGAAATAAAAAAAAAGTTATTTTTCTTTTTCAATATATTCACCTGCAAGACGGATACATTTTTCACATCTTTCAATTAATTTATTTATACCCTCATAAAAAAATGATTTCTCTTTATCTGCAAAATACGCCGAAACTGCCTCCTTGACTTCATCATCGGCAGTAAATTTTTTACCCCGCAGCTCTTTTTTCATTTTCGGAAACAGGTAATAATCACTCGGGGCCAGGTCTGGGCTGTAGGGTGGGTGATTCACAATTTCGAAGCCCACCTTATGCAGGGCAGCTAACGCAACGCGGCTCTTGTGGACGGGCGTATTTTCGTGCAAAAGCAGAACAGCTTTTGTCAATTTTCCTCGTCTTTTCTCTTTAAGGGCTTCTTTTAGTCGCTCTAATATTGAATTCTCCGGTTATAGAAACACCTTTATCTTTATAATCAATCAACAATATTCCTTCCGAGTCCCAAAATACCGTTGCCATGAGTTTCCCAGCTGATTGTGACACTTTAAATTTCTTGGGAGGTGCTGTGCCCTTTTTATGCCACTGCATGGAGTCTTGCTTGGACTCAGGTTCATAATGATGAACCCAAGTTTCGTCTCCAGTAACAGTTCCACTCAATACACCATCCTTGTCTTCATTACAGAGGTCCAAAAATGCACGCGAACACTCTACGCGCTGTTGTTTTTGCGGCGGCGTGAGCATTCTCGGCACCCATCTTGCGCTGACCTTAGACATGCCGAGATGATCGTGTAGGATTTTAAAAATTGTTGTATCGGACACTCCAACCATTTCTGCGAGTTGTTTCTTCTTTAGTCGAGCATCTTCGAGTACAATTTGTTCAACTTTTTGGATAAGTGCTGGCGTGGTCACCTCAATGCTCCTGCCCGGCCTCGGGTCGTCTTCAAGGGATTCCCTTCCTTGTTTAAATAAACTATGCCACTTCTACACCATGGTTTTTCCTGGACAAGAGTCGCCGTAAACCAATGATATCTCATTCATTATGGTCGCGACTGATTTCCCTTGCCTGGTAAGGAACTTTATAGCGGCACGATATTCGATTTTTTTCCATATTTCACTTTTCACTCCTGATTATGTTACTTGGTTGACGATAGCTCAAAGACTAACTGTCTAATAACAATGAAACTTCGTATTTATACTAATCATGAGTCGCTGCACAGGCCACGCCCCCAGTGCGCCTACTCACCCCTCTACAACCCGCTCATTCCGCGAATATAAAAACGCTCCCTCGTATAAATTCTTCTGTAGTTGACATATCAGAAAATATTACTACTTTTTATTCGGATGGTATTTTCTGATATCGGCAGTAGCTGTTATATCGACGGACTCGTCAAACCAAGAAAAGTATGTACAGGCTGACTATCTAAATCATAATTTTCGCTCTTTATTTTTAGGTCGAATCGAAACGGCATCAAACTAGAAAGTAAACTCTTATATATTTCATTGAAAAAGTAAACTAACAAATGTGTGTGAAGTGTGTGATACGAGCTTGTTTATATTTTCAACCTGATTACAAAAAACTTCAATACTTCTGAATTCTCCCTCTCACATTTTCTTCAAGACAGTGGCGTTTATTCAAAATACTTTTCTATTTAATTTAGCAGTGTTTGTTCAACTTTATCAAATATTTTTTAAATATAAATTTGGATAAATTCGATCAGTGCACTGCAAATAGTTGACTACAAATGCTAGTTGAAATTATTAGTTACTATTCGATGTATTAAAATATGCAGTACAAAATTTAAACGTTAAAATTCGCGTTATGGTGGCATCAAGCATTAGTGGTAACTACATATATATCAATGTTGGAGGAATGTTATTTAAGATGCTTATTAATGAAGGAATAATATTTATTCGTACTATCATATGTTAAATGCGATATATGTTGTTACACTCTCTATATATAATAATTTCTTATATCGTTTTTAAGATTAATTTATTTAATTTAAAATACAAGTCGATCTTGAATTCCTAAATTATTATACTGTCATTATTTGTCCGGTCCTCGTATATATATTCAGATGCAGAGTCCTTTTGTGTTAGTCCCGTACAAATGGTCAAGGCTGCAATAAACACCGAAATCAGGTACCAAAGACTGTACTTGAAGTTACCAACTTTTCACTGACTTCGATATCAATTCAGTTATATTGATATCTAAATGCAATTCGCACTTCAAATACCAATCCCGATTTTCATTCTTTTACACAGAATACACGTCTACTATTCTGTGTAGATAATTTGCTTAATGCTTATATTGAAATTAAAATCACAATTTTAATGTATGCTAATTTGTTTCCCGCCAAGTGGTAGCGTGCCTGTCCTTGTTTGCTATTGGTTAATTGAAACATGACCAATACCCCCTCAGTTATGGGGTCGATTCCTTATAAAGCCATAGCCGGTAAGAGAACAACCCTCTTCGCTTTTTTGTCGTCATCCAGACTACACGCGTCTTTCACGTGTTTGTGCCGCGAACGTTTATTCGCGCTTCTTGTGACCTCGTGTTTAATTTCGCGGACGCGGAATATACACAGCTTCCTGATCCAGGATATATACATATACACAAACACGCAAGTACACGCATAGCCCGATGCACAATTTAACCTAACTCTTTGTATATTTTATTAAACAGCTAAATATCGTTAGACTTATCTTTTATTACAGCTTTGCTACTACGTTTATAATATTTTATTTGTTGCTCTCTTTCTTATTAATTATCTTTATTTAACACATTCAAGCTTTAAGAATTAATTTAACTTGTGAATAAAACTTTAAAGGCAACCCTGCTGTTTTATTTCCACTAATAATCTTTCTTTCAGCTTAGCACACGTCCTGGACTTTTGATGCTCATTGTACACAACTACTAATTATTAACTCCTCACATCACACTACATTACATTGACATTGAATTAACCATCATTCACTCATTCATTTTCATTTTCTTCAGAGGAGGAGGTAATAATGTATTTAATGAAACGTTGCTTAGAATTCTTTTTCTGCGCGTAACAATTAATTAGGTAAACGTAGGAACAATGAAAAATTAAAAACTTTGCACTCCTTAAACCAGAAATTTGGAAAAATAATTACATTTTTTGATTTCTTCCAAGCACTATATAACGTGTCGTGCTTGGAAAAAATTAAACAATTTAATGATTTCTCCAAATTTTTGCTTTCAGACGTGCAAAGTTTTTAATTATTTTGCTGGCGAAGACTTTATTTCTATCAAATCATACGAAAACAAGGATATTAAACGAATTTCCATCGTCTTTTAAGCACGCTATTATCCGATCATACTTCAAGAACATAATAATCATTCTAATTTTGATAATTGACGGCTGATTAGTATTCTTCTCATTTTCTTAAAAGTCTTCGAAAAGATCGTTGGCGATCAGCTGAATACTGATCTTAACAAATTTTATAATTTTATTGATTGTGCATTAGCATTACTAAATATAAGTATAGATATGTTTTGTAAAATCGATAACGGATATCTTTTATGTATCTAATGAAGTATTTATGTATATATCTTTGACATTATCGATCATGGGCTGTTATCAGTTGGACGAGTGTATAGCTAGATGTCTGGTAGAAATTAAATTAGGCATAATTTTTGTGGAAGAAAATATTTTAGATTCTAACATAACTAATAATAATAATGTCAATATACGTAATCCAACAACGACAACAAAATTTAAATCTAAACAATTATATCAATATATTTACACGTAATTATATATTTTTATATACGTTATTCATAAAATCGTATTAACAGAATAGTTATCTTGTAAATTAATTCGCAATTGTATTTAATTGTTAATGAATATAATTGTTATGGACCCGACTGCACAATTCGGTATACCATTTAAAAATTTGAAGCGCAATTTTCATTATTGGATAATACGTGACCAGATAGACTCCAGCACGTAGTGAAAATATATTATTATACATTATAAAATTATGGAGCTTGATCATCTCCTTTTGTTGTCCTTGTCTATATTAGCTGTGCATGATGGATTAATAAAATAAGTTGTACGTTTTATTAATCCTGTTGAAGTTCAATGAGTGCTCTTCGCGCCAGAGAACCTCGCACTTTCAAACGTTCAGAAACTATTGAAGGAGTTATTAAATTATACTGCGACACTTCTTTGATCAATTTTTCATATGTTTCTTTGTCGAAAAGCACCTGATTATTTAATTTATAACGTACTTTTCCTTTGGACCACTTCTTTTTTCTTAGCTTTACCTCCCCAAGATCCCTCTTTTTTCTTCTGAGTCTTCTGGAGTTATTTTGATGATCCCTTAGTATCCTTTTTTGGGGGCATTTTGATTTCTGGTGAAAAGGCGATGGCAACAAGTATACACGATGACTGTGAAGAATCGATTTGACGTAAATCTCTATAGCTTGTATGTCGTATGCCACAACTTGGCGTATTTAACGTAAGGATCTTGGTTTAAAAGCATACAAAATTTAACTCGTTTAAGAATTGAAAGTGGCCGACCTTCCGAATCGTCATCGTTACGGTCTTTGGGCCCTTGAGAAGCTTGAAGAAAATCCACTGTTTTCGACCAAGATTTTGTTCAAAGATAAGGCCCGTTTCTGACTTAATAACTACGTCAATAAGCACGATTGCCGTATTTGGAGCAACTCGAAAAGATTCAAGAGCTGCCATTACGTCCAGATAAAACCACGGTTTGGTGTTGTTTATGGACAAGTGGAATCTTGGGTCCATATTTCTTCAAAAATGAAGACGCCGTAACGTAACTATGAATGGCGTCCGTTATCGGCCCATGATAACGGACTATTTGTCACCTGAAATTGAAGCTCGTGATCTCGATAATATTTGGTTCCAGAAAGACGCCACTGCTTGCCACATAGCCCGTGAAAGAATGGCTTTATTGCGAGAATAATTTGGTAAACACTTAATTTCACGTAATGGACCTGTGCAATAGTTGTCTAGATCATGTGATATCACACCTCTAAACGTTTTCCTTTATGGCTACGTAAAGTTCAAAGTCTACATGGATAAGCCCACTACGATTCAGCAATTGGAAGTCAATATTACTTGCGTTATTCGCCAAATACCACCTGAAATTCTCGAATGCATTATCGAAAATTGGAACTTCAGATTGGACCATGCTACACGCAGTTACTGTGAACATTTGAAGGAATTAATTTTCAAAAAGTAAATGTCAAAAATGCTTCTTTTGTATGATAATAAAGAATAGCCGATAAAAATTTTGTATTTTTTTTATTTTTGAAAAAATACCTACAAATGAATCACACGTTTACTAAATAGACGAGAAACGACATGGGAAAAAGCAAGAACTTCAATAAAGATAAAAGAATGGATAAATGCAGCAAACATATATGAAAGTGATTGCTTTGTAATACAACTACAACAAAACACCACCTCTGGAGTAAAAGTGTCTTTTGATTTTGTGTTTCAAATTTTGCGTTTTTTTATAAAGAATAAGTAAAACACATAACTTGCATTCACTTTCAAAAACCTTTTATTGATAATTGAAGTATCAGTTATGACATTTATATGCGAAAAATAATATCCGCGAAATGGCCTCCTCTTGCAGCTACACAGACGTCCACTCTCTTCTTAAAATTTTCAATGACATTTTGACATAATTGAGTCTCTATCTCACCAATGACACGAATAATTTCATTATTCAAAACAGGAATTGATCGTGGATTGTTTTTATAAACGTAATTTTTCACATAACCCCAAAGAAAATAGTCTAACGGTGTCAAATAACATGATCTTGGTGAGCAATTAACATCACCGTTTCTTGAGAATACACGTCCAGGAAATTTTTCTCTCAATAAATCAATTGGTTCGTGTGCAAACTAAGGTATAGCGCCACCCTGTTGAAATCATATATCCTCTAGATCAATATTCATTAATTCAGGCCACAAAAATTGGAGTATAATCCGACGATATCGATCATCATTGACACTTACAGCTTCACCAGCAGCATTTTCAAAGAAGTAAGATCCAATTACACCACCTGACCATCATGAACACCAAACAGTAATTCGTTTAGGATGCATAGGTTTCTCATGAATAATTCGTGGATTTTCCTCGCGCAGATACGGCAATTTTGTTTATTAACATAACCACCAAATTCAATATGTGCCTCATCGGAAAACATTATTCTTTGACAAAAATCAGCTGGTTGTTTATTGATGAAATTGACAAATGAACGACGCTTTAAATGATCTAATGGCTTCAGTTCCTATGTTATTTGAACCTTATATGCCTTCATAGCTAAATCCTTGCGTAAAATATACCATGTTGTTGATCCACTAAGTCCAAGTTGTTGTGAATGTCGTCTAATGGACATTTCAGGATCTTCAACAACACTTATTTTCTTGTGAACGACTACTACGACTGTATTTTTCACTTTTTTGATCTTCCGCGGAACCGGTCTCTTAAAATTTTTTAATAATTCCACCAATAGTGCTTTCAGATGGCCGATTATGTAAACCATAAAATTCACGTAATTTTCTAAAAACTCTTTTCACAGAATGCTGATTTTCATAAAATAATTCAACAATTGGAACGCGTTGTTGTACCGTGTACGAAGCCATTTTTATAAATATCATGCATCACATTTTTTAATTGCCCACATACCCAAACAAATTCTGTGCGCCATCTATATTTTATTTATTCTTAAAAAAAGACAGCGCAATTTGAAACACTATATATTACGTATAGTTCTAATTAAAATAAATTTTATAGCAACATTACGTTAATTTTCATTCCGAAATTAATAAACTATAAATAATTTATTTAATTATTTCATTTTAAAATGCCCATTGAACAGGAGTATCTACGTTTATTGTTTTATAATGGATTTTAGGTAATAAAATCCATTCCCATAAATCTACAAAGTCAGACTTGAATTCGAATTTTATCTCATGAATCCAACAATATGCGAACAAGTTATATATTTACATGCCTGTATGATAAATAACTAAAAACCTCGTCAATTTAAATAAACTATTTATTAGAGATTAAAATAGGATTTAGATAATTTACTATTTGCTAGGCATGTAGTAAATGTGGAAAATATAATAACCACGTGAAAATAGTACTGACGATAATTGTTGCGCCACAAAAACAAATGGTAAAGCAAAAATATGCATGAATAATACAGCCGATTTCATTTATTGTTCGTAGAAAAATGTATAATACATCGAAACAATGTACGAATAGTGAAATAAAATGTTTTTGCTCGTTTAATTTATTGCTGTAGCTTTTGAAAGGTATTACAATTATTAATTCTATTATCTTCATTAATATTAGCATTTAAAATTCAGAAATGTCCAGAATATTTTAATTGCAGATACAATATACGAGGGTGATCCTAGAAGTACCCGACTCGACAAAGAAAACACAAAAATTTTGGAAAAAATATATTTACTTTTCAACATAATCTTCTTTCTGCTCTATATACTTTTCCCAGCGATGTTCGATACCCTTTTTATAATAAAAACTATCTTGCTCCTTAAAATAACCATTAACTGCCGACATCACTTCTTTATCGTTGGAAAATCTTTGACCACTGAGCTATATTTTCAAGTTTGGGAACAGAAAATAATCCGTGGGGGATAAATCTGGCGAATAGGGTGCATGAGGTAGCAATTCAAATTTTAATTCATTAATTTTGGCCATTGCAAAAACGGATTTGTGAGCTGGTGCATTGTCTTGATGAAACAACACTTTCTTCTTAGCCAAATGCGGCCGCTTTTGCTTGATTTCTTCGCTCAAACGTTGCAATAAGTTCGCATAATACTCGTCGCTGATAGTTTTTCATTTTTCAAAATAGTCAATGAAAATTATTCCACGAGTATCCCAAAAACCGATGCCATCAACTTGCCTGCAGATGAAACGGTCTTCTCCTTCTTTGGATCCGATTCTCCCTTTTGAGTCTTTTGTTTTTATTGTTCTTTTTTCGCGAGTGTGAGGTGATGTTCCATCCATGGTTATGAAATGGCGCAAAAATTCTGCTTTGTTGCTGTGAAACCTCACTAAACTCTCAATTGAAACATCTTCACGACACTGTTTTTGCTCGAGTGTCAGCAAACGCGGCACCCATTTTGCACACAGCTCATGTCCAAATTTTCAGATAATATGCGATGTACCGTACATTTAAAATGCTTACTATGTCTGTTAGCTCCCGCACTTTGAGTCGACGATCATCCAGGGCCGCTTTGTGGATTTTCTTCACCATTTATGAAGTCGTCACCTCATTTGGTCGTCCAATCACTGCAGTGCACGTCTCAGCAGCTCGTATGGTCTCGTGTGACCTCTGCTACCCAATTTTTCACCATTGTAAACGAAGGAGTAGATTCACCCAGGGTAGAATCCAGTTCAGCTTTTATATCAGTTGGGCTAAGGCCTTTCAAATAAAAGTATTGTATCACGTATTCGTATTGCATTGTAAATACAGTCATCGAAATATCTTTCCAAGAAGGGCATGTGGAAAGAAGAATTTATTCTCTAGTTCCTCCATAACAAGATTTACTGGTACAGCGGAAAGAGGGGACCCCATGGCAGTGTCATATTTTTGTTCATAAAAGGAGTTGTTTAAGTTGAAATATGTTGACTCGAAATATAATTTGACAGAATTTATGAACTAGTTTTGTAGTAGCAGTGTCTTTCTATATTTTGTCTTTTTATATTATTTTTATTATTACGTTTATGGGTATATTAGTATACGAGTTGTAGTATTACCTCCTCCTTTTTAATTAATGAGAAAAATTATAAAAGAAAAGAAAAATGAATATAAAAATGAACGAATGAGTGTTTGAAGGTTTGAAGGTTACTTCAATATTAATGTAATGTGGAGGATGATTGAGACAATTTATTACCTCCTTCGTTTTAATAAATAATAATAGGGATATTATTTAATAGAGAATATTTATCTGCACGTGTTGGTTAGTCAATTTATTACGAGCGCGTGTTTCGGCTAGCTAAAGCACTGTAATAAATGCAAATAAAAGAAAAGAAAGTAATATAATTGAATGTAATGTGGAGTTAATAATTAGTAGTTATGTACAATGAGCATCAAAAGTCCAGGACGAGTGCCAAGCTGAAAGAAAGATTATTAGTGGAATAAAACGACAGGAATGCCTTTAAAATTTTATTCACAAGTTAAATTAATTCTTAAAGCTTGAATGTGTTAAATAGAAATAGTTAACAAGAACTAGAGCAACAAATAAAATATGATGAACGTAATAGCAAAGCTGTAATAAAAGATAAGTCTAACGATATTTAGCTGTTTAATAAAATATACAAAGAGTTAGATTAAAATGTGCATGCGTGTACTTGCGTGTTTGTGTATATGTGTATATCCTGGATCAGGAAGCTGTGTATTTTTCGCGAACGCGAACTTAAACACATGGATACAACAAACGCGGGAAAACAACTTCACGATCACGTCAAAAGAATGCGTGTGTACTTTGTCATGGTCTGAGAAGAAGTCTCCGTCTCTTACACGCGGCTGCTCTTAAGACACCCCGTATGCTAAAGGGTTAGGACATCGGTCATGTTTGAACCACCCAATAGCAAACGAGAATATTGGCGCGCTATATTCGACTTCCTAGAAAACGGCGGGTAGACGTTGCTTTATTACAGTTGAACAGTACGTGACGAATACAAAAGATTCCTGCATTTGTATTTATCACAAAAAGGTCAAGATAAATAATAATTTATGACTTGAAACTCGAACTATTTTTAAATTTAAATAACTTAATTTAAAAAACATAATATAGAGAATTATTATTTGTATGCGAAGTGTAACAGTAGCTATTAAATAATGAGACTGACGCCAAACTCCAACGACTGACAGCTATTTATCGTGAAGGCTTCTCTTTGGAATATAGTGCCTCTCAGTCAGTATAGCCATAGCCTTCGTTCGCATTTGAGATGTTTATTTGTTTCGCCGGGTAAATGTTAAGTGTAACAATGGAGCAACGAATTGTTGTGAAATTTCACATGAAACATGGAACAACCACTAGTGAAAGAAGTGTATGGCAATGAATGTTTATCGAGTGCACATGTTTTTGAGTTTTCAAGATTACCGAGTAGACTTTGAAGATGATTCGCACCCGGGTCGCCCTTCCACGCCAAAGACGGATGACAATATCGAAAAAATCGGTCATCTTGTTCGATCTGACCGTCGGTTAAGTATTCGTGTGATTGCTGAAACTGTATAAAGAATCCGTACGGCAAATTTTACATAACAAAAATTCTCACGTTTGAACATCAAGAAACTCGCAAAAATGTTTGTACTAACAGTTTGAATGGCATTGAAAATGACCCAAAGCTTTTGGAAAGGGTAATAACATATGACGAATCGTGTTTTTTTAATTATGACCCTGAAACAAAGCGCCAATCCATGCACTAGAAGAGCCCATCTTTACAGAAAGCCAAAAAAGCTTGACTAAATCCAAATTCAAAGCAATGATGATTGTTTATTTCGACACCCATGGGATTGTACACCTTCACTAGGTTCCTGAAGGTCAAACTATTGATCAACATTACTACCTTCACGTTCTTGCTCAACTACGTGAAAGAATAAGGAAAAAACGACCCGAATTGTGGGTGGACAAGTCACGGATTCTCCACCAAGGCAATGCTCCGGCTCATTCCGCATTGTCAGTCAAGAGGTTTCTAGCCAAGTACAGCATCCCAGTGTTAGACCATCCGATTTATTCGCCGGATCTTGCGCCGTGCGACTTCTATCTGTTTCCTAAGATGAAAATTGAATTAAAAGGAACAAAATTTGAGTCCGTTGAAGTTGTAAAAGCGAAAGTGGCACGTGTCCTGAAGAACCTGAAAGAAGAAGACTTCCAACACTGTTTCGAACAATGGAAGATTCGCATAGAGCATTGTAAGTGTAGACGAGGGGTGTATATTGAAGGTGATAATAAGTAAATATGTATGAAATCAGAATAAAATATTTTACACCGTCAGTTTCGTTATTTAATAGCCACAAATCATGTAGTGGTATTACATCTAGGCTAACAAATTTGTAATTATGCTGAGAGTTTTAGAATGTATAATTCTTTTGGCAAGTACACAATTTAAAAAAACTTAATTTAAAAACGCGTATGTGTTTATAAATTTTACAATAACAGCAAAAGGTATTGCAGGGTAAAGAAAATAAATAACTTGGAAAAGAGGGACCCCTCCCTGAAATGTCGTTAATATATGTATATTAAATGTATAATTAACCCAACGGTCAAAACTCGCAATAAAAACTTAAAAAAAAGAGCAAAAAATACAATTAATAAATGCTAAAATGATGTATGTGTAGGAGATATAGAAATTAGAAAAGAAACCAGAAACACTAATTCAGTGCAGAGACCTCCTTCACTAACCTCCTTATCTCAAAACAATAATGAAATTTTCATGTTGAAATTCTTATATACCTGCACGAACTACGTACTTCACTTGTTATAACATACTTAGATAAGATTAATATAATACATTGTCTTGTTACATGCACTCAATGTAATGTAAACTCAATTATAGATTGCGAAATGTACATTCTTGAATCCTCGAGTGGTTCGGGGATTTTTATTCAATCAGTATTAGATTTAGATTAATGATACCTAACAGACACTTGATAAATTACAAGTGTTGTAATGTGTATTTACTTACCGACTTGAAACAATCTATTGCTGTATGTATTAGCAAACTATTTCAACATAAATATATGAGGTTTAAAATAGTAAATAATGATGAACATCTTTTCAAGGAGAACCGCATTAAATAGTTTCGTTATTTCATTAAATATTAGTTGAGTACTTGAAAACAAAGGTAAGTAATAAAATGGAAAAATAATTAAATGGTAATTGCGTAAATGAAAATATTGGTGGTATTATTAATAGTTTGTATATAGTGAAACATAGTGAATACGCAAATGTTTCATAAAACAATTTAAATAAAACTTAACTGGTTTAACAACTTTATGATAGTCACCTATGATATGCTCTTTTAACTTTTACTTAATTGAAAAGCTAGTAACAAATATCTAAAGAGTGTTTCAAATTGCGCGGTTTTCTTTAAGAAACATATAGATATATACAGATGGCACTCCGACCAACTATGATGTATGCAGTGGAAACACTCAGCATGACGAAGTAACAGGTGGAGGAGCTAAGAATAACGGAAAAGAAATACTGAGGGTGATACTAGGACAAGTGAAAATAGGAGATAATGAATATAGAAGAAGAACTAATCATGAGCTTTTATAGGAAGTAGGAGAGGACATAGTAAAAAAAATTAAACCACAAAGAGCTAAATGGTTAGGACCTAAGTGGTTTTCCAATAGGGACTTGACAAACTTTAATTCAATTTGTGAACGCACCCTTTCCACTAATTATCGAACTGTCACTGTCAATTTATTCAGTAAACTTAACATTTTCATCGTGGTAAAGTACACGAACGAACAACGTCTGCAAATTATAAAAATTTACTACAGAAATTCGGAGTCGGTGACCGCTACATTAAGAGCGTTAACTCCGATTTAGGTCCTAATTCTCGCCCTAGTAGACAGGCAGTAACAAGTTAGTGCAAAAATTTGAGTCTACATATTCGTTGTGTGATGTTGCCGTGCCAGTGAGACAACGGGTTGGTCGAAGTGTCGAAAAAATCGCTGCCGTTGAAACGTCCGTAGCTAATGATCCAAATCAGTCAATTCCACGGCGTTCTCAAGAGTTGGGCATCGCCCAGACCACTTTATGGCGAATTTTGCGTAAGGATCTTGGTTTACACCCATAACAGATCAAGCTGACTCAAGAATTGAAGCCTATGGACCATTGAAGCGACGTACGTTCTCCGATTGGGCTCTGGAAAAGATGCGCCAAGATGATCAATTTCATCGCAAAATCATTTGACGAAGCTCATTTTTGGCTAAATGAGTTCGTCAATAGGCAAAATATGCGTTATTGGTCGGGTTAAAATCCACATGTGCTTCATGAAACACCACTTCATTCACAAAAATAACTGTTTGGTGCGGTTTGCATGCCGGCGGCGTCATAGGGCCATATTTTTTCGTCGACGATAATGATCGTTACGTTACTGTGAATGGTAATCGTTATCGCGCCATGACTACCGATTATTTTTGGCTCGAATTGGAAGATATGGACTTGGACAACATGTGGTTTCAACAGAACGGTGCCAGAAGCCACACAGCACACGTTACAATCGATTTATTAAAGAGTAAGTTTGATGAGCGTGTTATCTCAAGAAATGGACCAGTCGATTGGCCGCCTCATTCGTGCGATTTAACGCCTCTAGACTTTTTTCTTCAAGTTATTGGTCTATGCCAACAAGCCGACAACGTTGGAAGAGCTCAGAGCCAACATTGAACGAGAAATAGCAGCCGTTTCGGCCGAATTGTGTGTCCGAGTCATCGAAAATTGGGTCCAACGAATCGACCGCTGCACACGTGCCTGCGGTGGCCATATGAACGAAGTCGAGTTCCATTCATAAATGTTTTGATTGTACTTCAACCCGATAATAAAATTTTTGAAATATCTCAAATGGTCTGCATTTTATTTTGAAAAAAAGTTGTCAAGTCCTTATTGGAAAACCCTTTATATGGAGAGCCGGACCAGACGCAGTGATATGTGAGGTTGTGGAATGGAGTCTGAGAAAAAGGAAGAGGGGGAGGCCGAGTAGTACATGGAAGCGAGAAGTGGAGGAGGATTTGAGAAGGACCGGAACCAGTAACTGGAAGCAGAATGTGGGGAATAGAGAGCAATGGAGAGAAGTTTGTGAAAAGATATAGGCAGGAAAAGGGGGGTGATCTCCCCAACATAAAACAGATCTAGAGAACCGAGAGGCGGCCTAACTCCTACAGGAGTGTTACGCCATGATAATAATAATAATATAAATAGCACACTGAATTTGGCTGGGTATGTGGCTATTTAAAGAGTGTGATGTATGATATTTATAGAAATGGCTTCGTACACGGTACAACAACGCGTTCAAATTGTTGAATTATTTTATGAAAATCAGCGTTCTGTGAAAGGAGTTTTTAGAAAATTACGTGAGTTTTATGGTTTACATAATCGTTCATCTGAAAACACTATTAGTCGAACTATTAAAAAATTTCAAGAGACCGGTTCCGTGGAAGATCAAAAAAGTGAAAAATGCAGTCGCAGTGGTTGTTCTCTACATATAGCACACATTTTATACTTTTCAAGAACTTTTACATTGACATTTACATAGTCTAGTACTTATTGAAATACGAACAGAACAATTTGAGAATAAAATCTACGTTACAAAATAAGTAGTCACAGCATATTTAACACATATTTAAAATTAAATATATTTTCGGAATTATTATATATTATTCAAAAGGATGGTCCTAACCATTTAAAAGGATGGAGTTAAAGAATACGGTCTTTAACTCCATCCTTTTAAAAGAACGAAAATTACTTTGGATACTATGATTAAATGAAAACCCAGAAAGCTAAAATATCCCCTTGCTACGTTAGTATTTGTATTCTAGGTACAAATTCGGGCATTAACAATTAAGTTGTCATCCTGAGTAGGAAATAAACATAATGTTAGATAGATTTATATATTTCCATTGCTGCATAAGCAACGGGGCGTGTCAATACTTATAAATAACATTAAGTTTACAAAAAGAACTGTATTATACTAATTCCTAACAAGAAACTACACAATATTCACAATAAAAAATGCAACACAATAAAGCTGTTGTAACTGACAATCGATGCCGACCCCACGCTTCGGAAGACAGATACATGTACATATGTAAGAAAAGGTGTAGTTTAAAACAGAACTTGGTATTTGCTCTTTGTTCAAAATTCATTTTTCGACCAATGCCAAATACATACTGTTACTTTAAGCACAATTTCTCTGCTTCTAATGATGCAAGTGTCATGGTACTTTGACATAACAAAGATCTACCTTACCGATGCATATTTTTCTAACAGACGGCGCCACAAAGAATTACTGTTTTAGTCTGCGACAGACTGAGTATGAAATGATAATTTTTCAAAGATTTTTGCAATCGCTGAAATATTTGCAATTGAACAATAATAAACTGTATCATTTTGATTTTTGTTTTTGAAAATAAGAATAATTTTGGAAACTTTCAAGCAATTACGATAAATGCCTACAACAAAGGACTCATTAATCACATGACGACTTGGTGCATAGAATCAACAATATTCCTCAGCAGTACAACACTCAACCGGTATATGTACATCTTTGCAGGTTTTGGACTTAAAAGTTCTCACCGCTTTGTATTCAATACTGTGTTTATTTTCTTTCATTCTGCACTACATTGATTTTTTACTGATGATTACAATTTTGTCATAGCAACGGGTATCTAAGATAAAAATATAAATGTGGTAAAGTTTTTATGTCAGCTTCGAGATATCAGATAGCAATAAGCTTAATCCATTATTACTTACGTTTTAAACAATAATTGAGACAATTATAATTGAATACATCAATTATTTAATGCGCACGTGGTTATTGTTCTTATATTAATGCATGTCCATAACATGAAATATAAAAATAAAAATTTATTCAAACGCGGTACGAAAAAAGATTAATGCGTGTTAGTGACATACATATGTACGTATAATTATCATTGTTATTATGTGCACTACCGGCCATAAGTGTTTACCCACGTGTGTGTTTTTATTATTTCATTATTATTTCAACTTTATAGCATTATTGGCTCACATCTTCTGAAAGACTTTAAATATTTTACTGTTGAAGTTAAGTCAATTTTAACCATGAAAATATTTTTTTTTATATAAAAGACAGACAAGAACTCGCAGCCTTGGGATTCATATTCTTTAAACGTAAGGTATCAAGAAGTGAGTTAAAACTTCCTTGCTTTGATGTTATTTTCCCAGCAATACAGTCAGATTACACCACCGGGCGTGTTTACCAAAGTGTGCATTTTCAAATTATTCAAATAAACAGTATTATAATCTAAACTAAAACCAATGTTATTAAATTTTTATTAAAAGATAAACATAATACACGCATATTCTTCGGTATTTATGTATTTAAGTACTTTAAAACCAAAGTATCGACAACGACCATTTTAAAATCAAGGCAGGGCGAATAGAAGACCTGTTTCTTGTAAATTTGAAATACAATTACATTAGGCCATAAATCAAGTAACGATAGCTATCGTAAGCGGGTTCTCTTTTAAGCTTTGCATATAAAACAGTGGATAGCTTTTAAAGACTTCATTGTTTTTCAAAGTATTTTCCACGAAAATTAATACAGTTTTGCATGCATTCGAACCAACTCTGGAAGCAGTTATTGCACTCGTTTGTTGCTACAGTCCAAATAGCGTTTTTGAAGATATTGACTACTCCTTCTGACGACTGGAACCTTTTTGCAGTCCGATCTTGAATTTCGGAAACGTAAAAAATCGTTGGGACTTAGGTCTGGACTGTACGGAGGATAGTCCAACAATTCGACGTTTTATCGCTTTAAATTCAATTCAAACAAATGATTGTATACCAATTAGGAGTAACAGTTCTTTGATCTTGTAGAAGAATTGTTGCTACGCGACCATCTTCTTGAAGACACTACGAGAACGGATGACTTTTATCAGCTTTTCTTTACCTTGGAATGCCCAAACAGACAACTGACGCTTATTTTCTGTCTCGAGAAACTCCAAAATTCATCACCATTGACAATTTTGGTCAAGAGATGCATGAGAAACTAATTTTTTTACAAAAAAAATTTTTTGAATTGAATGTCACATTAGACAATAGACATTTATGATGTTTTGTAATTTTCAATTTTCTTTCCAGACTTTTTCCATATCTTCTTTTGCTTAAAGTAGTAATTGGTGATAAGTATTGAATATTATATTTAAAATTTCTGCCAGTACAATATGAATAAAAGGGCGATGATACTATTTGAAAATTCAATGTTTGTTTAATAGAAAATGAAGAAATTGAATCTACTAAGTCTGGTGCGTAGACTTCCGCGGTCGCGGTCCATACTATCTTCTGGGCTTCTGGGCTGGAACCGCGTCACTGGTATAACTGCCGACGTTTCGTACCCACTCGTATGGGACATCTTCAGGGCTCAACTACTGCTACTGCAGGTATACCAGTGACGCGGTTTCAGCTCGGAAGCCCAGAAGCAGATAGTAGAGAATCTACTAAGGTTTATTATATTGACAACAATTAACAAGTGCTAGAAGACAACATTGGTCCTTCAGGATATGAGGCAAATACAAGAAAATAAGTGCAAGACGTTAAAACAACATTGGCTTGGAGGACGAAAAAGAAAATGGCCAGAAAACTTACCAGAAGCACACAGAAGAGGCATCGTCAGGGCAAGACACTCCACTTTACGAGGGAGCGTTTTTATATTCGCGGAATGAGCGGGTTGTAGACGGGTGAGTAGGCGCATTGGGGGCGTGGCCTGTGCAGCGACTCATGATTAGTATAAATACGAAGTTTCATTGTTATTAGACAGTTAGTCTTTGAGCTATCGTCAACCAAGTAACATAATCAGGAGTGAAAAGTGAAATATGGAAAAAATCGAATATCGTGCCGTTATAAAGTTCCTTACCAGGCAAGGAAAATCAGTCGCGACCATAATGAATGAGATGTCATTGGTTTACGGCGACTCTTGTCCAGGAAAAACCATGGTGTACAAGTGGCATAGTTTATTTAAACAAGGAAGGGAATCCCTTGAAGACAACCCGAGGCCGGGCAGGAGCATTGAGGTGACCACGCCAGCACTTATCCAAAAAGTTGAACAAATTGTACTCGAAGATGCTCGACTAAAGAAGAAACAACTCGCAGAAATGGTTGGAGTATCCGATACAACAATTTTTAAAATCCTACACGATCATCTCGGCATATCTAAGGTCAGCGCAAGATGGGTGCCGAGAATGCTCACGCCGCCGCAAAAACAACAGCGCGTAGAGTGTTCGTGTGCATTTTTGGACCTCTGTAATGCAGACAAGGATGGTGTATTGAGTGGAATTGTTACTGGAGACGAAACTTGGGTTCATCATTATGAACCTGAGTCCAAACAAGACTCCATGCAGTGGCATAAAAAGGGCACAGCACCTCCCAAGAAATTTAAAGTGTCACAATCAGCTGGGAAACTCATGGCAAAGGTATTTTGGGACTCGGAAGGAATATTGTTGATTGATTATAAAGATAAAGGTGTTTCTATAACCGGAGAATATTACGCTTCAATATTAGAGCGACTAAAAGAAGCCATTAAAGAGAAAAGACGGGGAAAATTGACAAAAGGTGTTCTGCTTTTGCACGATAACGCGCCCATCCACAAGAGCCGCGTTACGTTAGCTGCCCTGCATAAGGTGGGGTTCGAAATTGTGAATCACCCACCCTACAGCCCAGACCTGGCCCCGAGTGATTATTACCTGTTTCCGAAAATGAAAGAAGAACTGCGGGGTAAAAAATTTACTGCCGATGATGAAGTCAAGGAGGCAGTTTCGGCGTATTTTGCAGATAAAGAGAAATCATTTTTTTATGAGGGTATAAATAAATTAATTGAAAGATGTGAAAATTGTATCCGTCTTGCAGGTGAATATATTGAAAAAGAAAAATAATTTGGTTTTTTTATTTCCACCCCTTGTCCCCCATTCCGCGAATATAAGAACGCTCCCTCGTACATATAGGACACGATAGTTCCTAGTTTAACTCATTGTAGTTATGATTGCTAATTGCGCTATAAATAAAAAGCTGTAATTTGTACTTATTTTACTTTCACTGATAATAAAATCTGTTCTAATAATAAATTCTTTTTTCTTAAACATTAATATATATAAAACAACAAAGTTTTTATTGGTCTTTTTGATAACCACTAGATATAACAAAATCAATCAAAAACAGTCTGTTCGTTAAGGCTAAAAATTAGCCTACCTAAAGTTTTGAAAATTTTAATCGCCTGGCACAATATCTATTGGTTAAATTTCAATTTCGTAGTTCTTTCAGAATATGCTCTATTACATTGAGTTGTAATATTCCTACAAAAGACAAAAGTACTTAACAAAAGGCCACTTTCCACTTCATTATCCTTACTATAAAGGACTTTAATGTGCATAATGAATGCGTAAAAGGATGCGCTGTAATAGATTATTTTAAAGCTAGCGAATACCGAAGCCCCATATAAAAAATTCTATCTGCAGCGTAAGTCAATATGATTAATATGAAGACCTAGGAATGAATTCAATTATTCCATTTTATGTCTAGCCTTTCCCACTTCGTGTATTTTAATATGCGACATGTTTCTAGTAATATTCTTTTTGATATAGTATGGACCATATTCAAAGGAAATTTGAGTTAATAATATAAATAGGTATAATAAAGATACGGCTTACAGATTCCTATATTACTTTTTCGGAATAACTTTAATTATAACCGCTAGAAAATAATACCACTTCACAAAATTTTACGTTTGGTCTTCTGCTGCGAATTTCATAGTGATATACGAGTGGTCCCAGAAGTACCCGACCCAAGAAAGAAAACACAAAAATTTTGGAAAGAAATACATTGATTTTTCAAAATCTCAATACACTTTTCCCAGCGATGTTCAATAAGTTCGATACCCTTTTTATAACAAGAACTGTCTTGCCCCTCAAAATAGTCATTAACTGCCGACATCTCTTCTTCATCGTTGAAAAATCTTTGACCACTGAGCTATTTTTTCGAGTTTGGGATCAGAAAATAATCCGAGGGGGCTGAATCTGGGGAATAGGGTGTATAAGGTAGCAATTCAAACCTTATTTCATTAATTTTGGCCATTTCAATAACGAATTTGTGAGCTGGTGCATTGTCTTGATAAAACAACGCTTTGTTCTTAGACAAATGCGGCTGTTTTTGCTTGATTTGTTCCCTCAAACGTTGCAATAATTTCGCATAATTCTCGCCGTTGATAGCTTTTCCTTTTTCAAGACAGTCAATGAAAATTATTCTACGCCTATCCAAAAAAACCGACCATGTCTGCAAATGGAACGGTCTTCGCCTTCTTTGGAGCCGGTTCTCTCTTTTGAGTTCATTGTTTTGATTGCTGTTTTATATCGGCTGTGAAATTTGGACCAATGTTTCATCCATGGTAATGAAGTAGCACAAAAACTTTGCTTTGTTGCTGTGAAACTTCGCTAAACACTCATTTGAAACATCTTTACGACACTGCTTTTGCTCGAGTGTGAGCAAACGCGGCACCCATCTTGCACACAGCTTTCTCATGTCCAAATTTTCATATAATATGCCATGTGTCGCACTTTTTGAAATGTCTACTATGTCTGCTAGCTCACGCACTTTCAGTCGACGATCATCCAGTACCGCTTTGTGGATTTTCTTCACCATTTCTGGAGTCGTCCCCTCATTTGGTCCACCACTGCGATACTCGTCTTGGCAGCTCGTACGGCGTCGTTTAAACTCTACTACCCAATATTTCACTGTTGTAAAGGAAGGAGCAGACTCACCCAGAATAGAATCCAGTTCAGCTTTTATATCGGTTGGGCCGAGGCCTTTCAAATAAAATTGTATCACTTAACGATGACCATTTCTTTCCATTTTTACAAATTCAATGTTGATGGCTGCCAAACAAATACTAAACAACGTGGCGTCTTCAAACTTGAAACATATGCTTGATAGATTCTGTACTTTACAATAGAATGATATTTTCCAAACAACTACCGCCATCTCTAGGTCAGGCCGGATACGTATGGGACCACTCTCGTAAATCATATATTTGTTCTTTTTCTTAAACAGAAGTCTCCTGTAACTGAAAAACTATATCTGAAAAACAAAATGAGCATATTATCAATAGTCAGTAACAGCTAAAATAATTCAGACAACAGATATTGTGTAAACGATTGTTATTTGCTCATCAAGCACAGGGGGTACTCAAAAATGCGGACGTTTCAACGAAGAAAAGGTCAGTAATATCGAACAAAAGACATTAGGACAGACTGTCATCTTCACATCAATATAGCATCGGCGAATTGTAAAAAGAAAAGTTTCGATCTTATCAGACAAATATAAACAACAATTATGTGACGGAACACAGAACATTAATCAAAAATGGTAAACATCCTCCTTACCATATCTATTGGGTTGGCAACTAAGTACTTTCGATTTTTACTGATAGAGAGCGTTGCTTTATTTTTTGTATAACGTATGTTAGTGCCGTACTTTACCGTTTGTCGCGTGATACTAGTCACATTGACGTAACTTCAGAAGCAAGTGATTTTTATTAAAGCTATTAGTTGTGGGTTAATTTTAAATGGAGTGCAGAAACGAACATTTTCGACATATTTTATTATTTTATTTCCGTAAAGGAAAGAAAGCTGCTGCGTCTCACAAAAAAAATTGTGAAGTTTATGGTGCTAATTGCTTAACAGAGCGCATGTGTCAGAATTGGTATAAAAAATTCCGTTCTGGAGATTTTTCCCTCAAAGATGAGCACCATTCTGGTCGGTCTACTGAAGTTGATGATGACCAAATCAAAGTCATACATGAAGAGAATCGTCATATAACTGTTCGAGAGGTTGCGGAGAGGCTACATGTATCGCACACAACAATTGAAAAACATTTAAAATGTCTTGGGCTAGTTAAGAAGCTTGATATTTGGGTACCTCACGAATTGAAAGAAATTCATTTAACGCAAAGAATCAACTTTTGCGATATGCACCTTAGACGAAATGAAACCGACCCTTTCTTAAAAAGAATCATCACTGGTGATGAAAAATGGTTCATGTACAGTAACATAGTTCGAAAACGATCATGGAGCAAACACGATAAACCAGCTCAAACCACATCAAAAGCTGAATTGCATCCAAAAAAGATCATGCTGTCAGTTTGGTGAGATTACAAAGGTGTTGTGTTTTTTGAGCTGCTTCCAAGGAACCAAACGATCAATTCTGATGTTTACTGTCAACAATTAATAAAACTGGATGAAGCAATCAAAGAAAAACGGCCAGAATTGTCAAATCGGAAAGGTGTAGTTTTCCACCAAGATAATGCAAGGCCTCACGCATCTTTGACAACTCGTGGGAAACTATTGGAGCTTGGCCGGGAAGTGATGCCACATCCCCCATACAGCCCTGATCTAGCATCATCTTATTACCATTTATTTAGAAGTTTGCAGAATTCTTTGAATGGTAAAACTTTAACAAATGACGATGAATTTCACTCGCACCTGGTTCAGTTTTTTGCTGATAAGGACCAGAAATTTTATGAGCGCGGAATCATGAAGCTGAAAGAAAGATGGCAAAAGGTCATTGAGCAAAATGGAAAATATATAATTGATAAAAACTATTCTTTGTTTAAAAAAAGTGTTTTATTTTATACTACAAAACCGAAAGTACTTACTTGCCAACCCAATACATTCGTATGCTGCATATGTATTTTAACAAGTATGTTTTAAAGACTTTTTAATGCAATTTGCAGAAACTCTGTTTATGTTATCTTTTTTGCTTTCTTGTTTTCTATTACATCTTATTGTTTTTGTCGTTTAACAAGGAAGATTACTTTATTATAAAATTTATGTGGAGCAAAGTTTTGATACCATATTCCGTCATCTGTTAGTTTCTGGACGACACGTCTATTAAAATAGGTCCTTAGGTGTATGTAGGGGCGTGTAGTACAGATACAGCTTACCAGTGCACCACAAAATTAGTCTGAAAGGGCGCCATCTATCCGTCACATTGCGAAAATTTTAAGCGTCCTCTTATTTACTTATTTATTGCATTTTTTTGACCTGTATTATTTATTTCAAATTTCAAGTAATAACGGCTTTCATATTCAAATTACGCAGTCTTTCACGGCCGGTATTACTGATAGTTCAATATTCTTGGGGATTTTCATGTTGTCGTAGTTTCTATAGAGTTATTTATCAAAACAATAAATGATAGAAGAAATATCAATCTCAATGATGTTTATAACAAATATTTAAAAAAAATTAAAAAAATAAATCGTCTGCCACTCCTTGTATGTACAACCATCCAACAACGAGAATTTACAAAAACACATGCAGATATACCTAACATGAGATAAAAAGGAAAAGAAAATATCATATGCTTTTAGAAAGCATCAACTTAAAACATTTAAAATGAAAAAGTCTTTTAGCAACTACGCAATTAAAAAAAATTGTTAATAAAAATGCTTGTGTGTTTGCGAATTTTATAAAATTAAACAAAAAAATATATCTTTAGAAATGTAATCACTAATATGTACATATATACGAGGGTAGCCGTTTATATTTCGGGAACTGGCAATACTGTTAGTGTCGCCTCCGATCTGATGATTGCAACGTGAAGTTTGTCGTCATTTTTGACAATATATTTATCTTGACGGTTTTATTATCCGGTCGCTATTTCTATTGTTGACAGTAACTTAAAAATTTTATGTCAGCGAAAAAATAGAATTAACTCACGAACATTTTCGTGCAACTATTTTTCTTAACTTTCGGCATGGATTATCTCAACAAGAATGCATCGACGAGCTGAATTTTTTATATAGTGACGAGACACCATCGAAAACTACAGTATGTTGTTAGTATAGTGAATTCAAACTTGGACGGGTTTTTTGGACGATGATTTTCGTAAAGGTCGTCTCACAAATATTGTTGTGTCGGAAAACATTAATGCAGTGTCTGAATTGATAATGCAAGACCGTCATGTAACATACCGTGAGATCGAGGCGTCTCTAGATATTAGTAACATTAGCATGCATAAGATCCTGCCTGAACATTTAGCCGTTAAGAACCTATGTTCACGGTGGGTACCACATAATTTGAGAACCGCTCAAAAAAAATTCGCGTCGATTGGTGCCAAGAAATGCACAAAAAATACAATGGCGGTGCTTCAAAGAACATTTATAAAGTCGTCACAGGTGATGAATCTTGGATCTGTACGTATGCGCCCGATAGTAAACAGTAGCCGACTATGTGAGTATTCCAAGAAGAGCCAAAACCAATAAAAACTGTTCACGCTCGAAGCACATCGAAACAAATGGTCACATGTTTTTTCGGAAAAACGAGTCACGTTGCAACCGTGTCTTTAGATAGTTGTAGAACGCTCAATTCCGAATGGTACACAACTATTTGTTTGCCAAAAGTTTTTGAAGAGATAAGGAAAACAAACGAAAACGACAGATCATTCTCCACCATAACAATGCGAGCTCTCACAGGGCGGTTCAAACAATTGAATATTTGACTGGGCAAAACATTGAATTGATGAGCGATCCACCGTAGAGCCCTGATCTAGCACTCTATGATTTCTTTTTATTCCCACACATTAAGAATAAACTTCGTAGTCAACGGTTTTCTACGCCAGAAGAGGCAGTTGAAGCACTTGAAAGTCATATTTTGGAGATACCGCCTTCGTAGTTGCAGAAATGCTTTTCGGATTGGTTTAAACGAATGCAAAAGCGCATTGATTTTCAAGGAGAGTATTTTGAAAAGCAGTAAAACTATTTTCGATAATAAAAATTTTTTTTTTGGCTATTCCCAAAATATAAACGGCTACCCTCGTATATGTAAACTATCGTGCGCAATTAAAAATACATAACTGTAAAAGGCATCGCAGGTTGAAGGAAATAAATAACTTGAAAAACTGGGATCATTCCCCCGAAACGGTGTTAATATAAATTAAATTATATTTATTTTAATTTTTATTAACTCAACAGTCGAGACTCCTAATAAAAAAGAGTAAAGATTATAATTAGGCAAAACAATAAACATATTAAAAAAGAACAGAATTATTGTTCGAGATTTTTAACGCTGCTAGATAGAAATAAATATGTTCACTTTTGATGAAGATTCATAGGATGTATGTACATACATATATACGAAAATTTTTGTGGATGACTGTATGTTCAAACAATATTTTATTAATATTTTAAGAACAGGTAATAGCATTTATTATTTTTCATTTTAAACGAATTCTCTCGAATCTTATCTCATATGTTTCCAAAATTCAAATGATATATTGCTTTTACGTCTTTCTACGCCATAAACGCAGTACACTATTTGCATTGATGAATCACCCAATATTCAAAACATCAGATAATAGAAACTACGTAAAATAGTCTAGGTACATAAATTCAGTTCCATATAAGTATCAAAAAGATAAGTTATTTTCCATAAAAAGTCGCCTAATTAAGAATAATGTGCGTGGGGCTCTTCATTCTTCTTACCATATTATCCGTTAACGGTATCTGTTTGCGTTAATTTCACCCAATTCTATTCTTTAACAAACATCTTTCTGACAGGTTTTCAAGATGGGAAAATTATTGGCGGAAGTGTTGCGCATATATCGAATTACCCTTTTGCAGTGTCTTTGAATTATGGTGGAAATCATATATGCGGCGGATCAATAATAAGCAGCGGCTATATTTTAACAGCAGCTCATTGTCTTGAAAGGTAATGTATTTAATTTTATCTTACGCCTAATGCGCGTAGCTTGTGCATTCATACTTGACAATCCGATGTATTTAAAATAAAATAAATTCGGTTATCGATATGTCGATACTTTTATATAAAAATTATCAGACTTTTTTTTGTACATATCGGGTGTTTTTTAAGAGCTTAAGAACTTTAAATGATAATACAAGACAGAAATATTGTTGGAATTAAATTTTTTTAATTATAATCTGGTAGATAATTTCACATCATTTATTTTTTAAATCTGATTTCCGGCATATGTCCGCCGCGGCTACGAGTTACATGGTCCGTTCAATCAATTCAATTTCTGACTACTTTTTCCAATAAATCTAGCCGTATGGCGTCAATGGTGGCTTGAATATTGGCTTCCAATGCTTCAAGAGTTGCTGGTTTGTCGGCATAAATCAGCAACTTAACATAGCCCCAAAAAAGTGATCCAGAGGCGTAAAATCGCACGAACGCGGAGGGGGGGCATCTCATTGGGACCAAATGTCGTCGAAGTTTGGCTGATTAATTTTTGGAAACAAAAATTCACTCAGCATGGCTAGATAGCGCTCGCCATTCACCGTAACGGCAGCTGCTTCCTCATTTCGAAAGAAATAAGGACCGATGCCGCCAGCGTGTTAACCGCACCAAACAGTCAATTTTAATGGATGTAATGGTGATTTGTTAACAACTTGAGGATTGTCTTCGCTCCAAATACGGCAGTTTTACTTATTGACGTAACCATTTAACCAGAAATGAGCTTCATCACTAAACACAATTCTTTGACAAAAATGCTCATCTTCGGCCAGTTTCAAATGAGCCCAATTAGCAAAAATGCGACGCAAACGATGATAGTTTGGCTTCAATTCTTGCACGAGCTGTATTTTATAGGCACGTAAGCCAAGATCCTTACGTAAAATTTTCCACGTAGTCGAACGGGAAAGGCCAACAAGTTGAGAACGACAACGAATCGACATTTCGGCGTCTTCTTCAATACTTCGCGCTACAGCAGCAATATTCTCTTCGGTACGCACATTTCTTTGCCTTGTTGATGGTTTCTGAATCAAGAAGTGTTAAATTTGTGCGAAAACGATCAATAACTGTACGAATTGCTTGATCACTAGGCCGATTATGTTGATCGTAAAATGAACGAAGTGCTCTATGAACTTCGCGAACAGATTTATTTTTTTCAAAGTAAATTTCCACAATTTGGAAGCGTTATTTTGACGATTTATGATGACTTGCCAAACCTTACTGAACAGAAATGTCAACACAGTTTGACATTACCAACTGTCAAACTGCAGCTTAAAAAATACCCACTAGTTACCAAGATAATACAGTCGCTCATTGAGTTAGGATCGTAAAGAAAATTATTAGCTTTGACACGTAAATTCAATATAAAAGAATTTATTTATAATTACTTTATTAAAAAACAGACATATAAATTATCTTCATCTATATTTAATACTTCCGTTGTCTTCCTTTTGCTTTAGTAAAGAAAGCCATTCTTTTTGGCGTACTTTCAATTGCCCTAACGATATTGTTTTCAAGATTAATATTTCGCCGAACATCTTCTAGGTCGTCCATCAAATTTTGCTTTTTGATGCTGTTCCGGGATCCTACGATATTTTTTAACGTATTCCAAACATTTTCAATAAGATTCATATCGGGAGAATTTCCGAGCTTTTTGGATTAGGTACCGAAGGAAACAATGACGTTATGTTGAATGACCTAAAAAAATTTCTCCGTTTTCCAGCCTACAATCTTTGTCATTCACTCTAACGTCATTGTTACCTTCGGTACTGATTCCAGAAACCGTAAAATATCTGTAGGCTTTGTTTTATAATATAATTATTAACATTCTTAACCATAACCTTATTCTCTAGCACATGTTTTGCTAAACTAGATTTCTCAGGTCGATTAAATTTGATGTGCAAATTATTGTGAAAAGGGGTTATATTAACCTTAGTTGATTAATTTATTCAACCACAGTCTGCATTAAAATTTACCATACAAATAGATCCTTATTATATATAATTAAATCTTTATCTTCAGAGCTTGTTTAAAAGTGTTAGGGTGCCTTTTACTAAGTCCTCACCATTTAAATGATCGGCTCTGTATTTGAGAAGAAATATTAGCTTTCTATTAAACACTATTTTCTTTATAAAATTCCTGGAAAAGCACCATTAGCAAAAGTACTTTAATTACAATACTTCTAAAACCAAACCATTTTACCACAAGTTGAAATTTTTCAATTCTTTGCATCTAAGTATAATTTTTATTGAAATTATTAAATAATTGACTACAAAGCAAATAAAACACTCTTTGTTTCAGAATTTCATTGTCGAAATTAGTCATTTATGCTGGAAGTAAGTACATTGCTATGCCAAGGGAACGTGTATCAGTTAATAGCACCAGAATATACGAATATTACAACAAAAATACTTCAGAAAATGATATTGCTCTTGTAAAAGTATGTTTATTTTCTATATTCATTTATTTCAGGTTTTTTTATTGTTTGTTTTTATTGTTATTTAATTTTAGTTAAGTTCCACCTTGAAATTTAATAAAAGAATACTACCAGTAGCTTTGCCAGCAGATAACGAAGAAGTTAAGGCAAATAGTACGGCTTTAGTTTTAGGTTGGGGATCTACTAAGGTAAACTTCTACAAAATGTAATAATAAATCAAAGAGAAATCCCTCCACACGTTGGGATTTCTATTCTAACTATTTTGTTGTCGTTTCATTGGGATTTTTGTAAGTGCGAGAGAGACAGGATGGGAATATAAGATGTCACAAGAATTCATAAAAGGTTCCTGAATAAATCCCAAAATCCTGAACAGTTATTGAACAATTTTTAACAGCTTCTAACCAACGTCAACTCTGACAAATATTAGAATTGTTCAAGATCTGTACAGAAGTTGTTCAAGAGCCGCTCAAGGTCTTCTGTCATTAGGTTTCTAAAACGCATGATATATATATATATATATATATATATATATATACTTTGTATATCTCTCGTTAACAAAAGTTCCCATGCGGGGAAGAGATGCTCCTTTTTTAAATTATTTTTTTCATAAAGATCAAATGTGAGAATCTGTGAATCCTACTTATAAAGACTTCTAAATAACTCAACGAACTTCCTAATAAATTAAAAGATAATAATAAGTATCATAATTTGTTATAGGTTTAAACAAATTGATAATATTACCCACTAAGAGTCCAAATCATATCATTAAGACTTAAGATTATATTTATAGTAATAGATTATTTATAACTATTTCATTAGTAATTCTCCAACTCATTTTATTATTGCCAACCGATTATACAATATTTTGATTGCAAAATACATAAGTACGGAAATGTACTACAATCTTCTTATGGGCCTTACTGTGTTGTAGTTTCTGTCGACGTTTCCTTATCCATACTGCCACCTTCTTCTCTACACTGATAGTAGGTTGTTAAGGTCCTGAAATCTACAATATCTGCTATCATACTGGTAGCAGATTCGGCAGCAGAAGCTGGCAATATAGATGACGAAAGCTCGATAGAAACTACAACTACATTCTGCTACACAGTCTGTCGTAGAGAAAACCGAACTTTTTTAAAATAGTAATTTTTAGTGGCGCAATCTATTTAAAAAAATATGCGTAGTCAAGGTAGATCTTTCACCAATGTTATGTGAAAATATCATGACATTTGCATCAGAAGCAGAGAAATTACGCACAAAGTAACAGCGTGTATTTGGCATTGGTCGGAAAATGAATTTTGAACAAAGAGCAAAGATCAAGTTCTGTTTTAAACTCGGTAAATCGTTTACTGAAACATTTAATTTGATGTCACAAGTGCAAGGTGAAGCGTGATTAGCACGTACGAGTGTGTATGAGTGGTATAAATGATTTAAAGACGACCGTGCGGACATAAATGACGACGAACATCCTAGTACAAAAAATCTGTGGTTACGGAAAGTAACATCGAACTTATGCGTGAATTTATCAGAAATGAGCCGAAATTCTCATTGCGATACGTTGGAATGGAATTAAATATTTCCAAAGATTCAATTCATCGCATTTTTACACAGTATTTGGGACTGAAAAGGATTTGTACATGGTTTGCACCACAAAAGCTAACTAAAATCAACATTCTACGGACTTGATTAAAAACTCAAAAGAGGATAAAAACTTCAGGTATTTTATTGTAACTAACGATGAGATGTGGTGTTTTCAATATAATCCAGAGCCCATCAAGGCTCTTAATGGAAGCATCCGACCGATGAAAGACCGAAAAAAACTGTTTGGAGTAGTCAAAAGTGAAGACAATGTTGATTTGTTTTTATGATTCGAAAGGTCTAGCGCACAAAGAGTTTGTACCAACTAGTCTGTCAATGCTCTATATATTATTTTGGTTTTATGAAGCGTCCTCGTCGTGCGCGTTCTCAATATCGTGAAAGTGTATCAGTGATTTTCTACCTAACTACAAATGACATTTTAACCATCAACCATTCACCGTATTCACCGGATTTGCCCTCCTGTGATTTCTGTCTATTCTCCAAACTACATTTGCTGATGAAAGTACAGCGTTATGCCGACGTCGAAGCCATTAAAATGGCGTCGAGAGCGATCTTGAAGAACATCTCTAAATACGAACTTCAAAATTCATTCGACATGTTAATCGACCATGCATAACGTTGTATTGAAGCCGATGGTGACTATTTCGTATAAAATAAATTAATTTTGTCATAATGGTAAGCCTTCGTTTTTATTTTAAAACAGTTCTGTTCTCTCTGTGACTGACTGTGTGTGCATTGGACATCGGCCGTGAAAACCTAAACTTTATAAACATAGAAACGTTCGTAAATACACTTGGCCAATACATTCAACCATGTTCACCAATCTTTTAGGAAAATGGTTCAATATCTCCTACTCTGCAAAGTATTAATATACCACTGGTCGACAGGACATTGTGTAGGCAAATTTATTTTCCAAATGCTATAACCACGAACATGCTTTGTGCCGGTTTGACTAAAGGCGGTAAAGATTCATGTCAGGTAAATCAAAATTACTTCCGTCTGTACAGACTGTATGTGTGAATTTAAAATAGGGCGACTCCGGTGGACCAATGATTGTACATGGCAAGTTAGTTGGTATTGTGTCTTGGGGATATGGATGTGGAAGGCCTGGATTTCCAGGTGTTTACACACAAGTGTCTAAGTTTCGACAATGGATTCGAAGAAATACCAATATATAGATAAGTTCATCCAAGAGTATAATGCTATGAAAAATCTTCAAATCTGCTACAATACAAACCTAGTCATAGAATTAGATATACCTTTTTACTTAACTTACTTGTAAATTGTTGTACAACACCTTACGAAAATAATTAACAAATATTTCCCTAAATATTGGTTTTATTATGTTGCTTATTAATAATCTACGAAAATTCTATTACTATAAAGTTTTTCAAACGTTTATATTATAAAATATTATAGTATTTTTGAAAAGAATTTTTGTCTTAAAATATAGTTTAGTATCTTTTAAGAATACTATTTGTCCTCACCTCAACTGATTCCAACACAGTTGTACAGAGCGTAGCTGAGTTTGTGCCTTTTTTGTTACAGTTTAACACGAAAACAATAACGTATTAATAAATGTTGTATGTACTTAGTTATCGCTGAACCACAGATTATGAATCCACGAGAAGTAGATATACAAATAGGTGGACGTGATTTCAATGGGTTATGTTTTCTGACTGTGCTTTACTTGAATTTTATATATTCAAATCATTCATTCAATTCAAGGTTGCCCGGGTAACACCTAAACAGTGAATTCATCTCAGTCGATGATGAATGTGTTGTGTCACTGAGATCACCGCAGTTGTAATACGATTTCTTAGATCTTCGTACTACGAGCCCCAAATTCAGAACTTTCTATTTTGACCAAAATTTCAATTTTCCAAAGGGATATGCTAGCAAAAATTTTCATTTTTCATACGGGATTGCAAGTCAACAAATGCTCGTATACTGACATTTTTGAGGGGCATAAAGACGATTTTGAAGCAAAAATTTTATCTAATTCTTTTGGTTTAATACTGAGGGAAGAATAAAATCTGGGTTTTGATTTTTTTTCCTTGATTATCTCCAAAAATTTGAATGATTTTGCTATTAACAATAGTGAATTCGGTTCCGCTAGTTTAGCTCTGATGTCCTACGTACGACGAAGCTCAAATTCAAAACTTTTTTTAAATTTAAATTTTTCCAACTAGCAAAAATGGACTTTTTCAAAAGTTATCGCAAGTCAATGCTTGTATAGTTATATTTCCAAAGACCCTAAAAACAATTCTGAAGCAAAAATTTATATAGCTCTTTTGGTTTAATACTGAGCGAACAAGAAACTTTAAAAGTCGGCAAAATATGAACTTTTGACTAGATTATCTCTAAAATTGAAATGATTTTGTCATTAAAAATAGTGAATTTGCATCCTACTACTTCAGCGCTAAAGACTTACGTACCACGAGGCCCAAATTCAGCATTTCTTACTTTGGACAAAAATTTAATGTTTCTAGCTTCTTTGATGAAGAAGAAACTTTAGAAGTCGGCAAAATTTGAAATTGTGACTGGATTATCTTTAAAATTTTAACGAATTTCCTATTAACAATAGTGAATTTGCATTTTTCCAAGAGTTATCATAAATTAGCATGTATTCTAAGGTTTTCTAAGGTCCTAAAGAAGATTCTAAAGCAAAATCTTTCTGTTCTGATTCTGAAAGAAGAAAAAACTTGAAGAATACAAATTTAAAACTTTTAATTTCGACGAAAAATGTGATTTTTCAAATTAGTATTTTTCAAAAGCAACGGTAAGAAGATAAATGTGGATATTGTAAATTTTCAAAAACGAATTTAAGCTTGAGAAATATAAATATATGTACTTATAATTATTAATATCGTACATTTCTGAAACTAAAAAAATATATATTTACGAGGGTAGTTTGACAAGTAGTGAGAATGGGAAAGAAAAACGAATTTTTTTAATACAAAATAATTTTCATTTTTCAATATATTCTCCTAAAAGAGCAATACATTTATTCCAACGGTGCTCCAATGCCCTTATGCCACCTCTAAAATGCGATTCCGGAAGGCCTGCAAAATACTCATTTACGAAGATGATAAGCTCCTCGTTAGACGAAAATTTCTTTCCACCTAGTGCCGTTTTTAATTTTCGGAAAAGGTGGAAGTCGGAAGGGGCTAGATCCGGCGAATAAGGCGCATGCGGTACTAACTAGAAATGCAACTCGTGGATTTTGGACATCGTAACTGTGCTGGTATGCGAGGGAGTGTTGTCTTGGTGAAACAGAATCTTTCTCTTTGCCATTTCTGACTGTTTAGCACGAATCTCAACATTTAATTTTTTTTTTTAATTTAATAGAAGTTCTGCATAATATTGTCCATATATTGTAGCACCTTTCTGAAGGTAATCAATGAGCAAAATGCCCTTTGAATTCCAAAAAGTTGATGCCATCATCTTGTTTGCCGATAAAGTGTTTTTCGCTTTCTTTGGAGGTGCAGAACCACGTTCTAACCATTGTTTCGACTGTTGTTTAGTTTCGGGTGTACTGTAGTGTAACCATGTTTCATCGCAAGTAATAAATCGCCTACAAAAATCAACCGGATTCCGCTGAGAAAGGTCCAAACACTCATTGGAAATGCGCAATCGAGTGAACTTTTGATCAGTCGTAAGCAATCGCGGCACCCATCTTGCCGAAAGCTTGGAAAGGCCCAATTCTTTCATTAAAATATGGTGTACGCGTTCTGTTGAAATGTTTACCATGTCTGCCATCTCTCTCACTTTGTGTCGTCGATCTTGCGTATTAATATTATGGATTTTTATAATCATTTCCTTAGAAGTCACGATTTTGGGTGATCCAGAGCGCGCTTCATCAACTTGTCCTACCACGTTTAAATTAATTTACCCATCCTTATTGCGGCGGATGATGGAGCAGATTCACCTAATGTTTCACGTAGCTCATCTTTTATTTCGGTAGCTTTCATACCCTTAATTACGAAGTATTTAATCACAGCACGATACTCTGCTTTTTCCATTTTAACAAAACGACGCCTTGCTTCTTTTTCAATCGGCTGTCAAAAATAAACCAATCAACCGATTTATCTAAATATCGGAATGTAAACATATAAATAGGCGGCCTAAATTACAGTGCATTTGTTTTACCAATTAGAGCACCAGCTATGTGTCATTCTCATTACTTGTCAAACTATTCTCGTATATATTATATAAACGATGTATTGTGACTTAACGAAGGAAGAGACAAATAAATAAAAAAATAATTTGAAAAGGGGGAAAACTCCGAAACGTCGTTAATATGAACTAAATGTTTTATAATCCCTTCCACTTGAAATTCCAAACGCAAAATAATTCATAGTTAGAACAAAACGGACAACATATTAAAAAAGAAAAGAACACGATTAGTAATTATATTCATTTTAATATTGTAATGAAAATGTTTTCGCAGATCGCAATGTGTATGCGAAAATATTAATCGGATTTTAAATATTTTAACATTAAATTAAAACTGAGATAAGAATAGCAGTTTATTTATTCCACAAAATATTAAAATACAACACAGTAATAAAAAAATGGGACATTGAGATATAATACATTGTCTCCTCGTTAAATTATGTAACATTGTATGTAATATGCAATAGATACTTTGAGAATCACTTTCAAGTAACGTCTGGCTTAGAAAAATATACCAACACTGACATGACATGACTGCAAATATCCTTATTCTAATTTTATACTCCCAAGTATATCTTAAATATTTATTTTCGAGTGCAGGACGTTCTTGTTTGCTTAATAAAAATGAAACAATGTATTTTTTGAACTTGCTTACTTTAAAAAAATTCCATGACGAGTAAACGACGTGGTTCTAATTTTTCAGTACTTTTTATTCTTCAATAATTAATTTCATTTAAAGTTTAAGTACCATTTCGGCGAAATCTAGGCATTCAATCATCATATCAGATTCAGGAAATGTTCTACATTCCATTACATGTATTGTATAAAAGATCTAATTAATCTTCTTCTATTATCTATTTATTTTATTTATACTTGGTTTATTTTATTTAGAGATTTAAAATATTCAATAAATCATCGCATATGTTCCTATTAACATTTCCTTATACCTCGTATATATGTACACATATATACGAGGATTATTTTTTGAATAAGATCCGTTTATGAATGAGATTGCTGCCACTATGCTTTGTGCGCGTTTAGACACCACTTACAGACGTATCTTCTGTCTGTATGCTGAACTGTGGAAGTTTATAACATTTAAAAAAATTGATTCGTCCGCCGACCCTGAGATAGGATTTGTAATTCGATTCTTGAGTGCGGGAAACTTGACAGCAACGGCAATTAACCGTCAGGTTTATGAAATATACAATGACAATACTATGACTGGAAATAAAGTTCGAAAGTGGGTGAAAATGCTTAAGAACGGAAGGGTTAATGTGCATGAAGAGCAACGCGCAAGCCGACCTCCTCTGATTTCTGAAAATTTAGGTCGTGATGTGGACAATAATATGAGGACCGACGATTCACAATTTCGAAGTTATCAATTGAGCTTCCACATGCTTCAAGATCAATTTTGTACACCAATTTTTCCGAGAAGTATCGAAAATTGTGTCGTCGGTAGGTGCCAAGCCTGCCTTCTGACGATCACAAAACAGATTTAGCTATGCTTCATCATTTTTGACCCGATACAATCAACAAGGGGATGAATTTTTGGACCACACCGTTTCATGAGGTGAGATTTGGGTTTTACATGACTCCTGAATTTAAGAAACCGCCAATGGAATGCGACATAGCTCGTCTCCAATCAGAATTACTGTCGAATATACAATTTTAGCACGAAAGGTCATGGAAACTGCTTTGGGACACGAAAGGGATTTTGTTAGTGGATGTTATGGCGAGAGGCACAACAATCAATTCTGATGCGTATTGTGTGACATTGAGAAAACTCCAACGTGGCCTATTGTCTTCCGGTATACTCTTGTTCCTTGGCAATGCAAGACCACATGTTTCTGCACAAACACAAGATATATTAATCAGCTCTTTTAGATGGGAGCAACTGGATCATCCACCTTATAGTCCAGATCTTGCATCCAACGATTTTCGCCTGTTTCAATACTTTAAGTAGTTCATTGATGGTCAACGGTTCAACGACGACGAAGAAGCAAGAACTGCAGTCATGGATTGTGCTACTTCGCAGGCAACGGAATTCTTTGATGTCGGAATTCAAAAACTTGTTGAACGGTATGACAAACGTTTGAATAAAAATGGAAATGATGTAGAAAAATAAACGGAGGTATGAAGAGTATGGAAATAAATATATTTTCGTGATATTCGTAGTGTTTTCTTCACATTAAAAAACGGACCAATAACCCTCGTATATGTATATAGATATATGCACTTGCATTTTTCACTATTTGCTACATGTCAACAACAAACACATCTCAGAATTCCTCTTGCGTTAATGATCACTTGTCGATCTGTATTTTTTAACCTAGATCGATAACAACTTGTTCAGTATATAATACTCTTAGACTTTACAACAAATACACAGACTAACATGTTTCGTTACTTGACGGGTTTAGCTTTAATAGGATGCGTGTTCTGTAAGTATCTTAAAATCATTTGAAAAGTTGGCATTAACTGTTGCGAATCCATCTACATAGGCGCACCAAATGGAACACCAGTACTCGATGGTAGAATAGTTGGGGGTGTCCCTGTTGTTATTGAAGATTATCCATATCAAATCTCTTTATTATATTACGATGAGCATATGTGTGGTGGTTCAATAATTTCTCCCGAGTGGATCGTCACCGCAGGTCATTGCACTTTCGAGTGAGTATTTAAAGACGTCTGTTTTAGTGTTAAAATAATAATAAATAAGTAATAGAAATCATTCCAAAAACCGTTTGTATGTGTGTGAGTGCGAAGATTGGTCAAGGCAGAAATCGAGTTGGCTTTTAAATAATAAAGGGTTTTCCAATAAGGACTTGACAACTTTTTTTCAAAATAAAATGCAGACCATTTGAGATATTTCAAAAACTTTATCATCGGGTTGAAGTACAATCAAAACGTTTATGAATGGAACTCGACTTCGTTCATATGGCCACCGCGGGCACGTTTGCAGCGGTCGATTCGTTGGACCCAATTTTCGATGACTCGGCCAAACAATTCGGCAGAAACGGCTGCTATTTCACGTTCAATGTTGGCTCTGAGCTCTTCCAACGTTGTCGGCTTGTTGGCATAGACCAATGACTTGACGTAGCCCCAAAGAAAAAAGTCTAGAGGCGTTAAATCGTACGAACGAGGCGGCCAATCAACTGGTCCATTTCTTGAGATAACACGCTCATCAAACTTGCTCTTCAATAAATCGATATTAACGTGTGCTGTGTGGCTTGTGGCACCGTCCTGCTGAAACAACATGTTGTCCAAGTCCATATCTTCCAATTCGGGCCAAATAGTAATTTTTTTGTGGATGAAGTGGTGTTTCATGAAGCACATGTGGATTTTCACCCGACCAATAACGCATATTTTGCTTAATGACGAAACCATTGAGCCAAAAATGAGCTTCGTCACTGAAAATGATTTTGCGATGAAATTGATCATCTTGGCGCATCTTTTCCAGAGCTCAATCGTAGAACGTACGTCGCTTCACATGGTCCATCGGCTTCAATTCTTGAGTCAGCTTGATCTTGTATGGGTGTAAACCAAGATCCTTACGCAAAATTCGCCATAAAGTGGTCTGGGCGATGCCCAACTCTTGAGAACGCCGTGGAATTGACTGATTTGGATCATTTGCTACGGACGTTTCAACGGCAGCGATATTTTCGACACTTCGACTAACCCGTTGTCTCACTGGCACGGCAATATCACACAACGAATATGTATACTCAAATTTTTGCACTAAACTTGTTACTGCCTGTCTACTAGGGCGAGAATTACGACCGAAAATCGGAGGTAAATCTCTTAAAGTAGCGGTCACCGACTCCGAATTTCTGTAGTAAATTTTTATAATTTGCAGATGTTGTTCGTTCGTGTACTTTACCATGATGAAAATGTTAAGTTTACTGAATAAGCTGACAGTGACAGTTCGATGATCAGTGAAAGGGTGCGTTCACAAATTGAATTAAAAGTTGTCAAGTCCCTATTGGAAAACCCTTTACATTCGTGGGACCGAAATAAACCTTATCGCAGATCCACAATCATTTTGGCAGTTTGTACGCATCAGGCAAAGCGTGGCAGAAATTCCTGATAAACTTCATGACTGTCATAGGTTACAGCGATCCAGCATGTATTGCCAACGCATTCGCCACAGCTTTTTCCAGCGTTTCTTGTCCTAAATCTGCTGACTCTGACCTGCCTGACATAGCTTCTAGTTTGTCATCTGTATGTTTACCTCTATTTCTTCTGCTGAAGTAATCCATGAGGAGGCGATGATGGCATTCCTTGTTTCCTGGTAAGGGATTATGCCTTCTAGATGACCCCTTCAGTTAAATTTTTCATCTTGCTTTTCTATGCGATGCTAATATTTTATTATTAACGTTTCCAGGATATCTCTTGTCTTTAAAAACATTTCGTTAAAGGCGCCTATGGTACATTGGGCATGGAATTTCTACCTACTTCGAATGAATTTGCCTATTACTTTCAATGTAATTATGCTATTATCTCTTTTTGTGTTAATTTTTGGGTTTGCATTTATAGGACATTTCTAATAGATTATTATTATAATATTATTGTTATCATGTACCTGTATATATGTAGAGTGTACAATTTTTTTTGTCCTATCTGAATTTTTTTCCGGTTGGACAGAAATAAAAGTGTTATTATCATTATTAAGTGAGTAATATAATTACGTAACAGGTGATTTTGCTGTTACTAAATACTACAATTTTGCAGAATCGAACCTGAAAGTCTCAGCGTTCGCGCCGGTTCAACATGGCACTCAAGAGGAGGAACAATCGCTCAGGTTGCAGAAGTGTATGTCAACCCAGATTTCGATTTGTTCGACGTCGATTATGATATTTCTCTTATACGACTCAAATCGGTACTCAAATTTGGAGCTGCGATTGCGGCCGTAGGTCTTCCGACGGAAAACGAAGAACTCCCTATCGGTTCACAAGCTTTTGTAACTGGATGGGGCACTCTGGCCGAATATGGTGACATATCCGATGTGCTCCAAATGGTTCAAGTACCAATAATAAGCTCAGAGCAGTGTAAGGGAGTCTATGGAGAAATGTCTATCACTAACCGAATGTTTTGTGCCGGTCTCTTGGGTGTAGGTGGTAAAGACGCTTGTCAAGTAGGTTCTTCGTTAAAGGTTTTAAAAATGTTGCTTACAATATTTAAAAATTTTTCAGGGTGATTCAGGGGGTCCTTTAGTAATCGATGGCAAGCTACTGGGTATAGTCTCGTGGGGAAATGGCTGTGCTGAACCCAGTTTTCCTGGAGTTTACTCGAGCGTTTCTTCACTTCGATCTTTCATTAAGAAAACTACAGGACTTTAATTGTTTATCGGCTTTTGTCAACTTTTTTGTTACTCTTTAAAATATATAGATTTGAAGTGTACGTGGTGTAATTTTAAATTATATTACTATTAAAGATATTGAACTCGAAGATTTTTGGAATAAAACACACCCTCCCTTTGACTCACCAAAGAAATTTGATTATTTTTTGTGATATATTGTAATTAAATTTTCTAACATTTATGTTGGACGAATATATCTTTAAAAAAAGAGGAAGGTGGAAAATTTATTCATATTGGAATGAATCTTTCTCTCTCAAAGTACTAAAATGCCAATCAAAATCTTTAGAAACACAGACTATATCATCTAAATAGACCACTGGTGGATACAAATCTGCACCAAGCACTGAGTCAACAAGTCATAGTAGTAGGAGCATTTGTCAACCGAATCAGCCTTTTCCTCTTTCGAGAAAAGAGAGTATATTCTAATTAAATTGTTTTTTATGTTGACAAATGAAAGTTGCTTAGCTCTGATATCTAATTTGAATTTGTGGAACAAGAAAATCAACATTGAGCAAATTTGGTGAGTCAACCCTGCCAATAATAACACTCAGCATAAACACGATAGAGCGCTAATGGTCTTTCTCCTTTCAGAGAGCGAAACATTATCGTGCCACTCAAACGACTATAATCGTTTCCAGACCTGATATAGACCATCACACTTAAAGGAGAAATACTAGAATTTACGTTAAATTCGTTCTAATAGGCTTGTCTGAATACTATAGACGGAGTATCAAGCCATAGCATTCTAGCTTGGAAATGATATGAGAAAAGAATTGCATATGCGAATAATAAATCCAAAAGATATGGAAACCGCTGCCCTCTCAAAAATATGATCAGAAAAAGTAAATTGTCAAAGAAGACAAAATGGAAATATTCAAGTAATTAGTAACTTCAGTTTTAATATACCGATCCGAAACATGAGCCACACTAGTAAACTAGAAAAATATGATACAAAACCTTGAAATGCAGTGCGTGAAGAAAATATATTAGAAAACGAATCTTGATAGAACAAGAAACAGTATCTGTTAGAAAAAGTCCTGGGAGCTACATCAATACAGCCCACAACAAAAGAAGGGCAATTAAGACGACTGGGATATGGTTGGGCGTATTAAGAATGGATGAAGATAAAATAGTGAAAGCAGTGTACGAGGTGAGAACAACAAAAAAGAAGTAAACAAGATAGTTCAAGAAATGGATGAAGATGGATGCAGTTCAAAGCACAATGGCGAAGATAAAAATGGATTTGAAACAAATTGAGAAAGTGACGCAACACAGAAATCGGTGAAGAGATGCGTGTAAACGTAGGCCACAGAACCAAGATGATTTCTTCAGAGCTTTACGCTAGAAAGGGTAATATATCTTTTGGATAAAGTAGGTAAGTAAAAAAATTTGAGCTTCTTTTCTGTTAAGCAATAGTTCAGAGCAAATAGAATACGAATTCGCTTTTTAAACCAACTCAATTTGTTATGTCTTTTCAAATTTCCCACTCCCTTAGGTTAAGACAAAAAAGATAAATTTTGTCTTCAGAATCCTTATTAAAAATCTTCCAAAATGTTAGCACATAATTTTTGTCTAATTGCAATAACTTTCAAAAATGCTAATTTTAATTGATATACGCACAGGCACAATTATTTAAATCATGAAAATATAAAAAATAAATTCAATATCTCATAATTGAGACTGATCCGGTTCATAGAAGAACCTACACTTAATTTTACCATTGCATTTTTAAACGAAAACACAATGTTTTATACAAATCTTTATTTTTAAAACTACATACATTAAATACCAGTAATTTCATATATATAAGATCTAACGTGAGGTACACTGGCGTAGACACCAGGAATGTTTGGTCGTGCACAGCCTGTCCCCCAAGAAACCAGTCCAACAAGCTCCCCATCCACTACCAGCGGTCCACCAGAATCGCCCTAAAAATTTGAATTTTCATTTATTAGTCAGGCAACAGGATGAATATATATACACGTACTTGATATGCATCTCTTCCGCCTTCAGGAAATCCAGCACAAATCATGCTATCAGTGATAGATCGGAAATGAAAATCGTAAGATACATTACAATCTTCTTGACTTACAATCGGAACTCTAACAGCCTGAAGTAAAAGAGAAACGCTTCCATTTTCCTCGAGGAATCCCCATCCCGTAACGACACCTTCGACGCCCGCCGGCACTACTTGATCTTGTACAGGTAAGGCTACTGGAGCAATTGAAGCACTGAAGACTAAGGATGAGGAGAGATGTATGATAGCTACGTCGTACTCTGCGGTTAGAAAATCATAATCCGGATGGACGTGAATTGTCTCAGCTTGTATTACTACGCCTCCTGAATTATGATATGAAGAACCAGCTCGTATGCTGTACCATTCTGTGAAGAATCTTAACATATTTTTTTTATATTATTTAATTTGATAATTATTTGAAATATTCTACCTGTAACAATGTGCAGCGGTTAGGACATAGTCGGTACTGATTATTACGCCACCACATAAATGTTCACCAAATTCTAACACAGAAACTTGATATGGAAATTCTTCAATTGAAGCATCCACTCCACCAACAATTTTTCCATCGAGGTAATAAGCATTGTTCAAAAAAGACGGAATTTGAGGTGCACCTAATATAAAATTTAGTATTTTTCGCTCTACAAAGAACCAAAATGACTTACCTACAGCACCAGAGAAGAAAAGCGACAGAACAAATATATGCCACATGTTACTGGATATTGATTCACAAAATAACTGTAATATATTTGTAACGAAGCGTAAATATTTATAGCCCCAGATTATATAATCATATCTATATTGAACATTTATTACAAGGGATTTTTAATGGAAAATTATCCCGGATAATTATCTCATTCATTTATGAAAGTTTTTTTTTTTTAGCACAAGATCACTATCTACAAATATCGACTATAATTGTCTTTGATTTTAGATCGACGAGACCATTTAAGAGTAATATCTAACGTTGGAAGATCATTTCAAATAAGATGATCAAATTCGATACATCTATACATCAAACATTACTTAAATATCAACAAAATATATATTACATGTTAACCGTTGCTATGTTAGCATGCAATGATTATCGGGTCTATCGGAAAGTTCTGTCCGTTTTTAGAATAAAACAAAATAATACATTGTCATAGCCTGAATAAACTTTATTGATTAATATAATTTCCATCATTATTTATGACTTCTTTCCAGTGTGATAGAAATTTGTATATCTCATTTTCATTTTAATCACTAAGGTTGATATATAACCCGTTTCCACATTAACTTTTGTAATTCTGTATACGCATTTCGACAACAAAGTTGTCATCATCAGCAGATAACCGCAAAGTGTCGCACCTGGTAAACCAGGTACAATCCGTGATACCACATGTCTATCACCACAGAGCAATCGGGAAAAGCAGTTTGTTTGTTTACCTTGTCATCGTATGACAAAAAATTTAAATAGTATTTTTAAAGAGCGCGGTTTTCAAGTTTGTTTTCGCTCCAGTAATTCAATTAAAACCCTTTTAGAAAATGCAAAAGACAAAATCGAAGATAATAAAAAATCGGAAATTTACCGAATTGAATGTTTAGATTGCAGTAAACAATACATCGGCCAAAGTAAACGATCGATCGAAACCCGGTATAAAGAACACCTTGCACACATAAAATTCAACCGACCAGAAAAATTAGGTATAGCAAGGCACGTTTTAGAAAATAACCACAGTGTTAACATGGATTGTTTACATTTGATAAAGAACGTGTGTAATTATCGTGAATTAGACACGTATGAAAGCATGCACATCTTAAAGAATAAAAGCCATGTGGTGAATAGTGACAATGGACCAATCCAGACGACCCTTTTCGGTCTGCTTAATGTCCGAAGAAGAGAAACACAGTAATAAATCACATGCAGGTACTTATCGGTCGTGTCCGTGTTCTTTTCTTCAATGTCATTCATCCTAGTAAAACAATTTTTAAAAATCTTTTGAAACGAACATTTAGTGTACATTTAGGTTCTCAACGGTGTGTATCGCGTACGGAGTGTGTTTTCGTACAGGTATTTTTTGCCGAGGTTTACCAGGTGCGACATTTTGCGGTTATCTGCTGAAGATGACAACTTGGTTGTCGAAATGCGTATACAGAATTACAAAAGTTAATGTGGAAAGGGGTTATATATCAACCTTAGTGATTAAGTTATTCAATCACAGGCTCCATCAATTTCAACATCTCATTTTTAAAAAATGCCTTATCCTTAGAGGCGACGAATTGAACCAGTGCTTGTCTAATATTCTTCGTTTTTGAAATTTTTACCCTGCAAAAAATTTTGTAGGTACATAAACAAATGATAATTGGAAGGTGTTAGGTGGGGAGTATGGTGGATGCGACAGAATTTCCCAGCATAGCTCTGAGAGTTTCTGTCCCCAAAGCAGTATGTGGCATAGCATTATCATGAAGCAGTACGATGTCTGTCCTATTGAACATCGCCGGCCTCTTTTCTTGGAGCGCTCTTTTTAAATTATCCAGTTGCTGACAGTACCTCTCCTAATTTAGTTCCTCGTTCGGTTTCAACAGCTCAAAAGTATTGGTCCTCGAATGTCCCACCATATACACAACATTGGCTACTTCGGTTTAAACGTGAAGGCTTCAGGTTTTCCATATTCACAATACGCTCTTTTTCTTACGATGCTTTTATAGGTAACTTTTCATCCCCAGTTATCATCAGGTCCAAGAAGGGTTTGATTTTGTTCCGTGCAAGCAGAGATGTGCATATGATGACTCGACCATTCAAATTCTTCTCACTTAACTCATGTGGCACCCTGTCAAATATTTCCACACCAATCCTAGTTTCCGAATATGATCCGAAATGGTTTGCTGAGCTGAATTAAGCCTTTGCCCAATCTCTGATGTTGTCAAAAAATGATTTTGTTCTAACATGATCTCGACAGTATCGTTGTCGATCAAAGATGGCCGTCCGAAGTGTTGCTTCGTTGAAATTTTTCGAACCATCTTCTGTGTGCTCTATCAAAAACTATACCTTCACCAAACACTTTCAATAAATTTCTACACGTTTCTGTTGCATTTATTCCTTGAAATTCGTACAAAATACAGCGGCGTAAATGAATTTTATCAGCAAGTATGGATACACAATCGCATCTCACTTAATACTAACATGAATCATTTTTGTTTTAGTTTATTCGGTAGGTCAGTATACACACATTCAGTGATAAAAATAGAGCTAAATATGCGGTAAATGAATATGCGCAAACTTGTTGAAACTTGTAACCGGAACGGACAGAACTTTCCGGTTCATCTAATATTTCTTAATTTTTTTTTTTTTGTTATTCTAAGTACAATTTATAGTAAGAAGCGTTTACGCGGATAGTTTGCCAATTAGTGAGAATGACATATAAGTGGCGCTATAATTGGTAAAACAAATGCACTGTAATTTAAGTTGCCTATTTATATGTTTACATTCCGATATTTAGATAAATCGGTTGATTAGTTTATTTTTGACAGCTGATTCAAAAAGAAGCAACACGCCGTTTTGACAAAATGGAAAAAGCAGAATATCGTGCCGTGGTTAAATACTTCGTAATTAAGGGTATGAAAGCTACCGAAATAAAAGATGAGTTACGGGGAACATTAGGTAAATCTGCTCCATTATCCGCCACAATAAGTAGATGGGTAAATGAATTTAAACCTGGTAGAATAAGCTGTGTTGATGAAGCGCGCTCTGAAGCACCCAAAATCGTGACTTCTAAGGAAATGATTATAAAAATCCATAATATTATTACGCAAGATAGACGACCCAAATTGAGAGAGATAGCAAACATGGTAAAAATTTCAACAGAACGCGTACATCACATTTTAACGAAAGAATTGGGCCTTTCCAAGCTTTCGGCAAGATGGGTGCCGCGATTGCTTACGACTGATCAAAAGTTCACTCGATTGCGCATTTCCAATGAGTGTTTGGACCTTTATAAGCGGAATCCGGTTGATTTTTGTAGGCGATTTGCTACTGGCGATGAAACTTGGATACACTACAGTACACCCGAAACTAAACAACAGTCGAAACAATGGTTAGAACGTGGTTCTGCGCCTCTAAAGAAAACGAAAACCACTCCATCGGCAAACAAGGTGATGGCATCAATTTTTTGGGATTCAAAGGGCCTTTTGCTCATTGATTACCTTCAGAAAGGTGCCACAATAAATCAACAATATTATGCAGAACTTCTACAAAAATTAGATGTTGAGATTCGTGCTAAACGGCCAGGAATGGCAAAGAAAAAGATTTTGTTTCACCAAGACAACCCTCCCTCGCATACCAACACAGTTGCGATGTCTAGAATCCACGAGTTGCATTTCGAAGTAGTACCGCATGCTCCTTATTCGCCGGATCTAGCCCCTTCCGACTTCCACCTTTTTCCAAAATTGAAATCAGCACTAGGTGGAAAGAAATTTTCGTCTAACGACGAGCTTATCATCTTCGTAAAGGAGTATTTTGCAAGCCTTCCGGAATCGCCTTTTAGAGATGGTATAAGGGCATTGGAGCATCGTTGGAATATACGTATTGCTCTTTTAGAAGAATATATTGAAAAATAACAATTATTTTGTATTTAAAAAATTCGATTTTCTTTTCCATTCTCACTACTTGTAAAACTACCCTGGTATTTCGTTTTTTAATAAAGAAAATTAGTTGTAATGTTCATGCAACAAATATGTGTACACCGTTTATAATACAAAATATCGCTTACTTAAATCATTTTATTTACGAATGAACTTAAAAAGTATACTATTGTGGCTTTAAAAGATCGGAATTCTGTATGTTCGACGAAATTTCATTACAGTAGATCTGGAATTTCCAGATATAAATTGAGTATTTATGTATAATCCCATGATTCTATTCAACCGACCGTTAACAGCTTATTGCTATTTTACTATTAATTTTATATGCATTAAAATTTTAATTTCCCCTTACCTCAATATACTTAATTCATTAGGCATCTATCAAGAAACTAGCTTCTTCAATGACGCGGTGATGATGGTTTGCCTATTTTTTTTTTTTTTCAGAAACTAGATCGAAGTTGTCGATCCGTATCAGCGTTAAACTCTGGTGGTGTTCGTAAAGAATGATGTGTAGAGTATATCAATATTATTCCATAATATTGGGTGAATTATATTGCTCAAGCGGAAATATGTCTTTCATAATCGTGATACTGAGCTAACTTGTCTTAAAATGTTAGTGGTTCTTGTATTGTCGCGAAACGTTAATTTGTAACAGATAAGAATACATTTTTTTGTCGCAACAGTGTTATAAATAGCCTGGATAGATCACAATCTGATATTCTTGACGCGAACTTTCTCTTGCATCTTCGTAAGATGATATGTTTTCTCTCGTAGAAATGCATTAAATTAATTCTGATTTTCTCGCAGTCGTATAACATATGTTTGTTTTCCGGGTGTTGTACGGCTTTGCAGGACAGTCCTACTGAGGTTTCTTACTATCCCAATATTTCAATGAACTCTTCTCCATCTTCTTCGAATAAGAGTTCTTGGTGTTCTGACGTTTCAATGATATTAAAATTGTTATATTTTTATCTTCGAAAGCAAAATTGTACCCTGTGGGAGGACAGTTATGACGGAGCCTCTTGGTGTCCTGGCATTTCAATGAAGTATTATTTATCTTATTCGGAGGTTAAAAATAGAATAATTTTAACCTCCGAAGAAAGTGAAGAGTTCTTGGCATTCTGACGTTTCAATGAACTCTTCTTCATTTTCGGAAGTAAAATTGTTATATTTTTAATTTCGAAAGAAAAGTTATACCGTACCGCAGGATAGTCCTGAAGAGATCTTTTAGAGTCCTGACCTTTCAATGAACTTTTCTTTTTCGGAGGTTAAAAATATAATAATTTTAAACTATGAAGAAAGCAAAGAAGAGCTCTTGGTGTCTGACATTTCATTGAACTCTTCTTTATCTTCTTCGCTGTTTATAATGGTAATAATTTTAACATCCGAAGAAAATGAAGACTTTATTGAAATGATAGAACAGCAAGAGTTCTCCAGGATTATTCTACATCGCGGTGTAATACTGGGAAGAACGCACATACATATATATATTGAACCCAATCTAATAACTTCATTCCAGCTTTATTTTTTTTACTTGTAATTAACTAAAAATTTATTTTAATCGTGGTTATAACCACCTACAACTTAAACTAACTGATTAATAGAGAAGTTATTTCCGTAATCTGTTTTTTCTTGGTCCTTTTATTGTAGCTATACCTTAGGAAGCTTATTACTCGAATCGTGGTTTGAGATTCCTTGTTATCTTACCGACTCAGATATTCGCGGTACTATTTATTAATTTAAACCGAGATGATGATCTTCGATGGAGCAAACTAGCAAGCAGTCCCGATTGGACAACTTCGTGTGAATAATCGAGCCCAGTTTTGTACTGGTAACTCGATTCTTCATATGTAACTCTAAATATCATTTTGTTTTCTGCTGCTCATGATAATAATTTAGTTGTCGAAATACATACACACAAGACCATTAATTACATTGTGATAAGGAAGTTTATTGATTAATCTTTTATAGATTTAACAACAATTTCATTCGATTTAAATAACTTCTATGGAAACAAACGAAATTTAAATGAATTATAATTATACAAGGAAAGATGTGTTATATTTTATTTAACGTATACAATAGTCACAATATAATTCTATGAATTAATGGTAATAACTCATTATATTCCAGTAACACTATTGATGTAAGCTCGGAGATAAGGAATACTTGCGTATACACCGGGGTAATTTGCTACAGCGCAGCCTCCGTCCCATGACACTAATCCAATCAGTTGTCTATTGACTACTAGTGGTCCACCTGAGTCACCCTGAAATAATATTTGTGTCGTTGCAATTATTTAACTCCTCCAATCGTGTGCAGCTAATACATACCTGGCAAACGTCTCTTCCACCTTCAACAAATCCAGCGCAAAGCATACTTTCAGTGACCGACAGTCGATAAAATTCATAAAAGTCTTCGCAAACGCCTTGATCGACAGTCGGAACTATGACAGACTGGAGGATATCATATCCGGTATCGGTTCCTGGGATAACATCTCCCCAGCCAGTAACTACAGCGGGAACTCCAACTGGAATCTGCTGATTCTCGGCAGCTAATTCTATAGGAGCAATCGTATTGCTGAAGGTTAAAGGTGACGCTAACAATATGATGGCAAGATCGTTTTCTAATTGATCATTATAATTTGGATGAATTGTAATTGAGCTGACGCTGATTGTCACACCACCAATTTTGCGTCTAGTTGAGCCAGCTCGTATGTTGTACCAAGACGCGGGAAACCTAATTTGAAAGTTTTATAAATCACATGATCTGTTACTTGTTGTAGTTGTACATACAAGATACAGTGTGCAGCTGTAAGAACGTGACTAGGACCGATTATTACACCTCCACATTGATGAATTTGAAACACTTGAAACGAAACTTGGTAGGGGTAGTCTTCAATAACTGCATCTTCACCGCCGATGATCTTTCCATCAAGTCCAGAACGAGCATTTATGAGAGATGAGAGCCCAGGTGCACCTATCATAAATATTATTTATTTTCAAAATGAAAAACCGAAAAACTTCATAAACTTACCAAGTGCACAAGAAACTAGCAACGTCGAAATAATGACTTGGATCATCTTTATAGGTGTTTTATATTAAGACTGAATGTAGAGCCTTGAATATATCTAATCGAAACATGAATATCTGTACACACCATTAGGATCGATAAGGTATCTAATCTGTTATTTTTGTCTCCATAAAAGCTTCTTTACATTAAATCAAATTTTACCGAAAAAATTATTCCTTGGAAAAGCTTAAAATTTATATTCCATTAGTAATATAGCGTGAATATATTTTATAATGCAACATGCACATACATACACTAGTTGCTAGAGTAACGTAATAATGAAATGACAGCAATGTATTTTAGCGTGTATTTTATTTTGCAACATAGGATGTCAAAGTGTAGAAGAAAAACTGTTACTAGTGAACTGGTATAACTCGAATATGAGTTTGAGGAGAGTAGCAGATTTGTTTCAAATTACATATCCTGACCGTCCAAGACCGAGTCCAACTACAATAAGTAGGTTAGTACAGAAGTATAAACATATGGATGCATCGTTCCTAATCATAAAAAAAAAGAATAGGCCAAGATAGGTTATTACTGACGCCAAAAGAGATGAAATTCTACAAACAATCGAAAATAATAATATGCTCTCCACAAGAGCTTTAGCACAAACTACAAATGTAAGCAAATCTTCCGTGCATAAACTACTAAAACGAGAACATTTTAAGTCGTATCATTTTCAAAACCATCAGGAACTAATTGCGAATGATGCAGAAAGAAGAAGTAACTTTTGTGAAATCATGTTGGATAAGCTTCATAATGACGATACTTTACTACGCAGAATTTGCTTTATAGATGAAGCAACATTTTATGTAAATGGTGAAGTAAATTCACAGAACTGCCGCTACTGGAGTAGACAAAATTTGCATAGATATCATATCACAAGGACTCAGCGGCCACAGAAAGTCAATGTTTGGACTGGGTTGATTGGACACCATATTGTAGGACTGTTTTTTATTCAGGGTACTCTTACAGGAGAAAAATATTTAGAATTGCTTGAGTACAGTGTTATGCCAGCCCTCCACGCTTTAAATATTGATGGTGAGATTTGGTAACAGCATGATGGCGCGCCGGCACATAATTCTCATATGGTTAGAACATTTTTCAACCAAAGATTTCCAAACCGTTGGATAGGCCGTAGAGGAGAAGTAGAATGGTCCGCAAGGTCACCAGACCTGTCTCCAAACGATTTCTTTCTTTGGTCATGTATCAGAAATAAAGTTTTTCATGGAGAACCTCTAAACAATATTGACCAATTAAAAAATAGAATACGAGTTGCTGCAAGAGAAATAACTCCAGAGCAGATACAAAATACAATAAGTGAATTCTACAATCGCTTAGGATACTGTCTGGCCGTCAATGGTGACATTTTTGAAAATTTGTTAAATTAGTTTTTAAATTTTGTTCAATTACTGTATTTCACATCCTATGTTGCAAAATAAAATACACGCTAAAATACATTGCTGTCATTTCATTATTACGTTACTCCAGCAACTAGTGTATGTACGTATGTGCATGTTGCATTATAAAATATATTCACGGTATATATCCTGGATCAGGAAGCTGTGTATTTTTCGCGAACGCGAACTTAAACACATGGATACAACAAACGCGGGAAAACAACTTCACGATCACGTCAAAGGAATATATTCACGATATATTTCCATAATAGTTATTAAGTTTTTTAAGTCGTTTTCTATTAATCGAAAACAGGCAGACGAAACATTACCGCGTCAATGTATTTTGGGGAAAAAGTTGTCATTACCAGTAGAATATTTATCACAGTATAGCACCTGTATTTGCGGTAATGCTTACACAGACAAACAAACACACTCTGACTTTCAAAAGACATCTGTAGGTCAATATTTCTTAGTCTTAAACTCATAGAAGACCAAATATAGTATCGGACCTCGATCCGCATTGACCACATGACTTTTTTTTTCTCACAATAAAGACAGACGTAACTGTCTAATTTATGCTAATTGTTTATATTTTTTATTAAGCGTAGACAATCCACCGTTACACTACGATCATTTTCTAACACGTGTTTCGCTAAACTGAAATTCTCAGGTCGATTATATTTAAAGGGCGAACTATGTTCCTTATACCTACGAGGGAGCGTTTTTATATTCGCGGAATGGGGGACAAGGGGTGGAAATAAAAAAACCAAATTATTTTTCTTTTTCAATATATTCACCTGCAAGACGGATACATTTTTCACATCTTTCAATTAATTTATTTATACCCTCATAAAAAAATGATTTTTCTTTATCTACAAAATACGCCGAAACTGCCTCCTTGACTTCATCATCGGCAGTAAATTTTTTACCCCGCAGCTCTTTTTTCATTTCCGGAAACAGGTAATAATCACTCGGGGCCAGGTCTGGGCTGTAGGGTGGATGATTCTCAATTTCGAAGCCCACCTTATGCAGGGCAGCTAACGCAACGCGGCTCTTGTGGACGGGCGCGTTGTCGTGCAAAAGCAGAACGCAGAACACCTTTTGTCAATTTTCCCCGTCTTTTCTCTTTAATGGCTTCTTTTAGTCGCTCTAATATTGAAGCGTAATATTCTCCGGTTATAGAAACACCTTTATCTTTATAATCAATCAACAATATTCCTTCCGATTCCAAAAATACCGTTGCCATGAGTTTCCCAGCTGATTGTGACACTTTAAATTTCTTGGGAGGTGCTGTGCCCTTTTTATGCCACTGCATGGAGTCTTGTTTGGACTCAGGTTCATAATGATGAACCCAAGTTTCGTCTCCAGTAACAATTCCACTCAATACACCATCCTTGTCTTCATTACAGAGGTCCAAAAATGCATACGAACACTCTACGAGCTGTTGTTTTTGCGGCGGCGTGAGCATTCTCGGCACCCATCTTGCGCTGACCTTAGACATGCCGAGATGATCGTGTAGGATTTTAAAAATTGTTGTATCGGATACTCCAACCATTTCTGCGAGTTGTTTCTTCTTTAGTCGAGCATCTTCGAGTACAATTTGTTCAACTTTTTGGATAAGTGCTGGCGTGGTCACCTCAATGCTCCTGCCCGGCCTCGGGTCGTCTGCAAGGGATTCCCTTCCTTGTTTAAATAAACTATGCCACTTGTACACCATGGTTTTTCTTGGACAAGAGTCGCCGTAAACCAATGACATCTCATTCATTATGGTCGCGACTGATTTTCCTTGCCTGGTAAGGAACTTTATAACGGCACGATATTCGATTTTTTCCATATTTCACTTTTCACTCCTGATTATGTTACTCGGTTGACGATAGCTCAAAGACTAACTGTCTAATAACAATGAAACTTCGTATTTATACTAATCATGAGTCGCTACACAGGCCACGCCCCCAATGCGCCTACTCACCCCTCTACAACCCGCTCATTCCGCGAATATAAAAACGCTCCCTCGTAGGTATACAATTTCAAATCAAATATTAAAATTTTTCACAAAAAACATACATTAAATTATAAGTATACATTTAAATTCAAAAATAATTGGTACTTAACTTTGTTTAAAAATTTCTCTTGACATAATCAATAATCCCACGTTTAAATACATAATAATTTATTTCATTTTTTATTTCTGGAAGCATTTCATTAAAAACTTTCAGATTATTATAAAATATAACATTTTGACAAAGACTTGTTGTTGCCAAAGGTAATCTATAATCGTTGGCGTTCCTCAAATTGTATGGTTGGATTTCAGCTACATTGACCAGGTATCGCTGCATATAGTTTGGCATATTTCCTAACTTAATTTTAAATATAAAGAAGAGAGTGTTCATAACGAGTCGTTGATTGATGGAGAGCCACTTATCACTTATATGTGTCATTCTGCAGCATCTCAGAATACAGTGCATGCCTTTACTTTGTAATTTCTGTAGTCTTTCTTTCATTTGCTGATTACCTAAGAATAACATCGTGGAGAAGTACTCAAAATGCGGTTTTATAATTGTGTTGTAGGTAATAGTCGCAGTGACAGTTGAAACCCTATAGCGGATTCTTCTCAAAAATGCAATTTTGTCGATATCTTTTTGCAAACATATTCAAAATGCGGCATAAAACTCAAATCATCGTCCACTATTATACCCAAATATTTTATTTCTTTTACTTTTTCATATTTACTTTTTCAATATTTTAATTTTCAACACAAATGTTATAATTTGAATTTCCATTGATCAACATTGCTTTTGTTTTATTCGTGTTTAACTTTATTTTATTCATTTTATGATATTTCTCAAGTTTTGCTAAGTCTTCATTTATGTTATTCACACATTCATCTGGATTTACACCACACGTATAGATGAGTGTATCATCAGCAAACATGCAGACTTTACATTTTTGTAGAATTTTTTCCATGTCATTAACATAAATTAGAAATAATACTCTTCCAAGCACTGTGCCCTGAGGAACACCTATGTTCATTGTTCTTGGTGTCGATATATATCTGCCACACTTTGTCCTTTGAGTTCTGTTACTCAAATAGGTTCTGAACCATGACAATTCTGTACCTTCAACTCCATATTTTTCCAATTTCTATAGTAGGATTTCTCTATTGACAATTTCAAATGCTTTTTTAAGTCTAAAAATACTGTCGCAACGCACCATTTACCCCCCCCCCCCCCACTTCAATCATACATTCTGATACGACGAGATTCAGTAGTGATTCACAGTTATGTCCTCTTCTAAATCCGGATTGGACTTCATACAACAGATTATGTTTTTATAAGCCACCTTTTCTAATATTTTACTTATTGCTTGCAACATACTGACTGCCCTAATTTCATTGGGGTTTAATGTATTTTGAACTTTCTTAATTGGAATGATTGTTGCTTCTTTGAGGCTATCGGGAAAAATACCATTCTCGAGGGATTCAATTACTAATTCATGTAAATGTACATCAATTATATCAAAGTTTTTTAACAGAATTTCGACTGATAGAAAATTTGGATCTTTTTTGTTGTTCATTGTTTTCATTATTGCTTCAAGTTGTGATATGCTTATATTTTCAAATTGGGGGCGTTCATGCAGGTTCAAATTAATATTAGATTCACATTTTGTGTACGGTATACTTTCTGCTATTTCATTAACATTATTTATCAAAAATAGATTAAGTTCTTCAGCAATTTGTCCTTCATCTTTGAGGAGCTTGCTACTTATTTCAATTTCATTTTTTTTATACTTCTCCACATATCTTATTTGGTTAGTACATTCATTGATTTTGTTTGTTACATATCTGGCTTCGCATTTTTTTAATTCTAATCGGAATTTATTTCATATTAGTCTGTAATTCCTCCAATAGTGCTCATTATTGTGCCATACTGCTAATCTATGGGACTGTATTTTGTTGTATTTCATACATCTCAGATTGCTATTAAACCAAAATTTCGTATCAAATGTATACCCTCTTTTCAATTATCATCGATTTTATTGAGTTGTTTATTTCGGACGTTAATATTTTTGCAAATTCGTTAACTGATAAGTTAAAGTGCATTCTACTTATTTCTCGGCTCAATATTGAATTTCTCAAAACTGAATTATTACAGCGAAAGCTATACACATTAAACCCAATCTAATAACTTCACTCTAGCTGTAGTTAATTATTTCTTCTCACTTGTAATTTACTGAAAATATATTTTAATCGTGGTTACAACCATCTACAATTTAAATTAACTGATTAAGAAACAGATTATTTTTGTAATCTGTCTTTTCTTCATCCTGGCTCGAGATGTCTTGCTATCTTATCGATTCAGATATTCACGATACTGTTTATTAATTTAAATGGGGATGACACTCTCCGACAGAGCACGCTAGTAAACAACCCTGATTGGACAACTTCATATGAATAATCCAGCCCAGGGCAGGTTTTCTGTTCTCTTACTTTTGTAGTCATAATTTAGTACTACAGATTTAAAGACGTGTAATTCTCAATACCATTTTATTTCCTACCGCTCATGATAATAACTTAGTTGTCGAAATATGTATAAACAAACAAGATCATTAATTACATTGCGATAAAGTGGTTTAAGGATTAACCTTTTATAGATTTAGACACAATTTAATTAGATTTAATTGACTTTTATGGAAACTAACGAAATTATAAAAAATTTAAATTATACGAGGATTGATGTATTATATTTTATTTAACGTATACAATAGACACAATATAATTCTATGACTTAATGGTAGTAACTCATTATATTCCAGTAACACTATTGATGTAAGCTCGGAGATAAGGAATACTTGCGTATACACCAGGGTAATTTGCTTGAGCACAACCTTCACCCCATGACACTATTCCAATCAGTTGTCCATTGGCTACTAGTGGTCCACCTGAGTCACCCTGAAATAATAATCGTGTCGTTGTGATTATTGAACTCCTCCAATCGTGTTCAACTACTACATACCTGGCAAGCGTCTCTTCCACCTTCAACAAATCCAGCGCAAAGCATACTTTCAGTGACGGAAAGTCGATGGAATTCATAAAAGTCTTCGCAAGCACGTTGATCGACAGTTGGGACAATGACAGACTGGAGCACATCACTTCCGGCACCAGCACCCTCGGCAAGATCTCCCCATCCCGTAACTACAGCGGCAATTCCAGCTGGAATTTCCTGATTTGCCGCAGCTAATTCTATAGGAGCAATGGCATTGCTGAAGGTTAAAGATGACGCCAACAATACGACGGCGAGGTCGTTTTCTAATTCATTATTATAATTTGGATGAGTTGTAATTGAGCTGACGCTGACTGTCACGCCACCAAATCTGTGGTTAGTTGAGCCAGCTCGTATGTTGTGCCAAGACGTGGGATACCTAATTTGAAAGTTTTATAAATCACAGGATCTTTTACTTGTTGCAGTAGTTATACATACAAGATACAATGCGCAGCTGTAAGAACGTGCCTAGGACCGATTATTACAGCTCCACATAGATGCGATTGCAACACTTGAAATGAAACTTGATAGGGGTAGTCTTCAATGACTGCATCTTCACCGCCGATGATCTTTCCATCAAGTCCAGAACGAGCATTTATGAGAGATGAGAGCTCAGGTGCACCTATCGTCAATATTATTTATTTTCAAAATGAAAAACCGAAAAACTTCATAAACTCACCCAATGCACAAGAAACTAGCAACGCCGAAATAATGACTTGGAACATCTTCAAAGGTGTTGTATATTAAGACTGAATGTACAGCTTTGAATGTACCTGATCGAAGCATGAATATTTATACATACGACTAGGATCGATAAGGTATCTAATCTGTAATTTTTGACTCCAATAAAGCTTCCTTGTCTTACATCAAATTTTACCGAAAGAAATTATTCCTTGGAAAAGCTTCAAATTTATGTTCTAGTAGTGATAAATATTTTCATAACAGTTATTAGGTTTTCCTAAGATATTCTCTATTAATCGAAAACAGGCAAAACAAGCATTACCGCGCCAGTGTATTTTGGGGAGAAATCTGTAGATTATTAATAACAGCGTCGCACCTGCTTTCGCGGTAATGCTTACACACAAGAGCAAAAACACACTGACGTTCATATCATCTATATGTCAGTATTTCTTAGTCTTAAAGTCATAGAAGCTCGAATATAGTATCGGATCTCGATCTGCATTGACCACAAAAAGTCAGACGTAACTGTCTAGTTCATCATAATAGTTTATATTTTTGATTAAACGAGAACAATCCGCCGTTACACTATGATCATTTTCTAACACGTGTTTCGTTGAAATGCGTTTCTCAGGTCGATTAAATTTAATGTGTGAAATATGTTCCTTCATACCGGGTTAGTATTGACTATTTAGTCTGAACTTGAAAGATTTCTATACCGAGTTCCTCTTGACTGTTTAGTTTGATCCACGAATGCTATAGTTTCTTTTAGAAAACGCGAAAGATAAAATCGTGTTCAATCAGAAATCCGGGATATACGAAATAAACTGTGATAAAAAATACATTAGTCTCATTAAACGGCCAATAGAAACTCGACATAAAGTACAAATTTCGCACCCTAAATCTAATCCCACATTAGGGAAACATGAATTTAGTATAAGTATTAGGTATTAAGACTAAGAAATATTGAATTACAAATGTTTTGTGAACGTTAATGTGTGCTTTAGTTTGAGCAGAATGAGCGTGCTGAATTTTCATCTGTTTAAGCATTATCGCGAATCCAGGTGCGACACTGTGGTTAATAATCTGCTGATGATGACAACTTAGACGGCGAGATACGTACGGTAACAGAGTACGAACATTGATGTGATAAGGGGATTTCCTGACTTTTTTTGATTAACAGAAGATAAATTAAAAAATCTAATTATGTATGGGAAGCACATTTATCAGTACTGCAATCGAAACGTAAAGCTTTTCGTTTGAATAATTTTTTTCGGTCAAATTCGATACAAGATAAAGAGTCTTATTGCACAAAAACTTAAATAAAAAGAAAAACGCAAAAATAGCAGATTAGATCCCTTATCGATCCCAGTGCTACGCATAAATTATTCATGTTTCAATAAGATATATTCAAAGTTGTATATTTAGTCTTAATATACATCTTTAAAGATGTTTTAAGTAGCAACTTCGGCGTTACTAATTTCACCAATATTGTTGCCTTTCTCTTTAAAAATAAAAGAAAAAAATATCGAAATAATAAATATAGCAAAGTGTATTGCAATAATGGAACAGTAAATAAGTTACATACCGGGTGACCCACGCCATAAGTACAGCCCTTTAATTTCTATATTTATGAAGGGATATAAATTAAATTTAGTATTTGAATGATGTCAAACAGTTACCATTCAAATAGGATATCCCAATTACCTATAAAACACATCGTTTCCAATTTTTGTTACTATAGTTACGTAAAAATTAATTTTTTATATTTAAAGTAGTCTAAGTATGATCAAGTAATTACTAAAAAATGTAGAAACGTAGATAATTTCTGTAGCTACTATTAATCGAAGTGTGCGATGACAGTTTCATTGCGAAAACTTTCTTTTTATAGAACGTCACAGGTGACCTAGTAAATATTAAGAATTATTTTTTGAATTCGTTGATGTCTATTACTTCGATCTTTTATTTAAATTGAATGAAAAAATTTCGTTCTTCTCAAAAAGATCGAAGACAGTCGCAAAGTAACTGTGAACTGCGCCTATTATCGCACCATGATAGCGGACTATTTGTTACTTATTCGAATTAATTTTATTCGTAAAAGAATAATTTGGTTAGCCATGAATGCAAACAATTATAAATAATACATTTGTCATATTTAATACATACTTCAGTAATAAAGTAGTCAATAAACGTTTATTTATGTATTGTCGTAAGGAGCCGGTCTTCATGGATGAATTGCAATGCGAAAGCCGCTTCTACTGAAGCAAAACAAGCAAAAACGTTTAAAGTGAGCACACGGTCACCAAAATTGGATCATAGAAGACTGTAATAAAATATTGTCAACAGATGAATCTGAATTCGAAATTTTCGTTTCACGAAGACGTGTTTTCGTGAGAAGGTCTATGGGTAAGCGTGCCTGAGAAGAAAGTATAGCCCCTACTGTTAAGGACGGTGGAGTTTCAGTTATGATATGAGGTTGCTCTTCTGAATCAAAGTGAGCGATCTCGTAAAAAACGAAGGTATACTAAAAAAAAGAGCAGTATAAACGTATATTTGAAGAAAACTCAATCCCCTCTGGAATTAAAATTTCGGGTCAGAATTTAATCTTCCAAACAAGATAGTGACCCGAAACACTCCTCCAAACTATTCCGGGAATATTTGCAGAAATTTGAGAACGAGGGATTCATAAAAGTTATGGCGTGGCCTCCCCAGAATACCGATTTAAATCCCATCGATTTGCTGTGGGAAGAACTTGACCGAGAGGTGAGAAAATCTGCTCTTAATATGTGGAAGAACCTGCATTAGACAAGGGGCATACAGAAAAAGATAGTATTTCAATTTTGATTTTTGTTACAATTTTCGGGTTAAATGCGAGTGAGCAAATACTTATGAACGATAGTGTATACATATACACTGTCGCTCATAAGTGTTTGGTCACTCACATTCAACCCGCAAATTGTAACAAAAATCAAAATTGGAATACTAATATCTTTTTATTATTTACGTATATGAAAAATATATATTTTTACATCTAAAATAAACTGTTATATAATATATTTACCTAAATCTTAGACTCGTCTATATGACCTCCTTTATTTTTAATCGCTGCGGCACACAGTCGAGGCATCTTTTCGTTAAATCGGGTCTCTGGGGAGGCCACGCCATAACTTTTATAGTTCCCTCGTCCTCCAATTCCTGCAAATATTCCCGACATGGTTTGGAAGTGTGTTTCGCGTCATTATCTTGTTAGAAGATAATATTCTGATTCGAAATTTTAATTCCAGAGGGGATTGGGGGTTTCCTCTAACATGCGCTTATACTGTTCTTTTTTTATTATATCTTCGATTTTTACGAGATCGTCCACATTTGATCCAGAAAAGCAACCCCATATCATAGCTAAACCTCTACCGTGCTTAACAGTAAGGGCTGTGCATTCTTCCCGGGTACGCTCATCAACAGGCCTCCCCATGAAAACACGTCTTCGTAAACCGAAAATCATCGAGCCGCACTACTTTTTTCGTCTTCTGTGATCCAATTTTAGTAATCGCGTGCCCACTTTAAATGTTTCTACTTGTTTTGATTGCGTAGAAGCGGCTCGCGCATTGCAATTCGACTATAAAGACCGGCTTCTTTTAATCGCTGTTTAACTGTAGAAACACTTATGGGTTTTCGACGAACAGCATTCATTTCTGCTGTGATTTCTGGGGCTGTTTTTCGTCTATATCTCTTGCTTGTTATCACCATTGCAAGATCTTCTGCTGAGGTTGTTGCCCTTGGTCTCCTTTTTCGAATTCTGTTCAATACACTTCCACATTCGCGGTGTTTTTCGACGATATAACCCACGGTGGACTGATTTAATTGAAATTCTTTGGCAATTTCGCGGTTGCTTTTGCCAGTTTTATAGTATGCGATTATAAACGATCGTGTTTCTACACTCGATTCTTTCCGTTTAGGAATTTCTAACTGATTGAACTTCTTCGAAACACATGATGTTATCACTATGAGTACCTCACAAAAACTAACTGCAATTTTGCCAAAATACCCAAATATAAATACTTAATAGTTTACCATAACACTCTACTTTAAAATATAAGCATAACAATCGAAAATTTCCAAGAATCTCTTAAGTGCAATTATTCTACCTGGAGTTTTATTAGGGTATTATCATTCATTGTGAATAATAGGATAATCGCATAATTATTTTTGAATAAGCTTTTATAAATTTTAATGTTTACTATGAAACTATTTCTTACTACAGAAAAAAATTTTAGAATTACAACATTTCTATAGAAACTGTAATGAAACAAGGGTGACCAAATACTTATGAGCGGTAGTGTATATATAAAAGGTTTTCCAATAGGGATGATATGATTTTGAAGTGACATTTCGGCCATTTCTAATATGTCATGATCTCTCATTTGTCTTTCATTGTATTCAGTAGTGTTTACAATTTCATCATGGAGAGATATATGCAAAAATAACGTTTACAAATTATTCAGTTTTATTACCAAAATAATCGTTCTCCAATTGCAACTTTTCGTGCGCTTTTGCCATTTTATGGTCGTAATAATCGTCCATGTGTGCTCGCTATTCGTCGAATTGTTAAAAATTTTGAGGTTACATTTTCTTTACATAATTTTCAAGTGCCAATAAGACAAAAAACCGCTCGAAGTAATGCAAATATTGCTGCCGTTCAGGCAAGTGTTACTGAAGACCGTAATTTGTCGATTCCAAGACGTTCTCAACAATTGCGACTGTCTCGAACCACAACTTGGCGGATTTTGAGAAAGGATTTGGGTTTGCATCCCTATAAAATTGTTCTCACTCAAAAACTGAAGCCATTGGACCACCGTAAACATCGTGAATTTGCTGATTTTTGCCTTGGAACAACTTGAAAACGATAACGATTATTTTAACAAAATCATCTTCTCTGATGAGGCTCACTTTCATCTGGATGGCGTGGTAAATAAACAAAACTGTCGATACTGGTGCGAAGAAAATCCATAAATTATTTATGAAAAACCATTACATTCACCTAAATTAACAGTTTGGTGTAGTTTTTGGTATGGTGGAATCATCGGTCCGTACTTCTTTCAAAATGAAGCTGGTAACACCGTTACTGTCAATGGAGAGCGGTATAGATTGATGATAACCAACTTTTTATAACCGACATTGGAAGAAGTTGATCTTGACAACATTTGGTTCCAACAAGACGGGGCACGTACTACACAGCAAATGCAATAGTAGAATTATTGCGAGAAAAGTTTGGAGATTCGATTATTTCAAGAAATAGTGATATTGAATGGCCTCCAAGAAGTTGTGATTTAGCACCATTAGACTATTTCTTGTGGGGTTATTTGAAGTCATTGGTCTATCGAAATAAACTAGACTCTTTTCAAGCTTTACAAGTCAATATTCAACGTGCCATTCATGACATACGACTAGATTTAGTGGAAAAAGTGCTGGAAAATTGGGTTCATCGAATTTGTTCCTGCAGAAGAAGTCGTGGAGGCCATTTGAATGACGTCTTATTTAGAACTTAAATGTATCGATTGTACTTCACATTAAATAAAAAACTTTTCAATTTTCTTAATAATAAGTGTGTTTTTTTTATAAGAAATCATATCAATCTTATTGGAAAACCTTGTACGAGGGAGCGTTTTTATAATCGCGGAATGAGCGGGTTGTAGAGGGGTGAGTAGGCGCATTGGGGCAGTGGCCTGTGCAGCGATGATTAGTATAAATACGAAGTTTCATTGTTATTAGACAGTTAGTCTTTGAGCTATCGTCAACCAAGTAACATAATCAGGAGTGAAAAGTGAAATATGGAAAAAATCGAATATCGTGCCGTTATAAAGTTCCTTACCAGGCAAGGAAAATCAGTCGCGACCATAATGAATGAGATGTCATTGGTTTACGGCGACTCTTGTCCAGGAAAAACCATGGTGTACAAGTGGCATAGTTTATTTAAACAAGGAAGGGAATCCCTTGAAGACGACCCGAGGCCGGGCAGGAGCATTGAGGTGACCACGCCAGCACTTATCCAAAAAGTTGAACAAATTGTACTCGACTAAAGAAGAAACAACTCGCAGAAATGGTTGGAGTATCCGATACAACAATTTTTAAAATCCTACACAATCATCTCGGCATGTCTAAGGTCAGCGCAAGATGGGTGCCGAGAATGCTCACGCCGCCGCAAAAACAACAGCGCGTAGAGTATTCGCGTGAATTTTTGGACCTCTGTAATGAAGACAAGGATGCTGTATTGAGTGGAATTGTTACTGGAGACGAAACTTGGGTTCATCATTATGAACCTGAGTCCAAACAAGACTCCATGCAGTGGCATAAAAAGGGCACAGCACCTCCCAAGAAATTTAAAGTGTCACAATCAGCTAGGAAACTCATGGCAACGGTATTTTGGGACTCGGAAGGAATATTGTTGATTGATTATAAAGATAAAGGTGTTTCTATAACCGGAGAATATTACGCTTCAATATTAGAGCGACTAAAAGAAGCCATTAAAGAGAAAAGACGGGGAAAATTGACAAAAGGTGTTCTGCTTTTGCACGACAACGCGCCCGTCCACAAGAGCCGCGTTGCGTTAGCTGCCCTGCATAAGGTGGGCTTCGAAATTGTGAATCACCCACCCTACAGCCCAGACCTGGCCCCGAGTGATTACTACCTGTTTCCGAAAATGAAAAAAGAGCTGCGGAGTAAAAAATTTACTGCCGATGATGAAGTCAAGGAGGCAGTTTCGGCGTATTTTGCAGATAAAGAGAAATCATTTTTTTATGAGGGTATAAATAAATTAATTGAAAGATGTGAAAAATGTATCCGTCTTGCAGGTGAATATATTGAGAAAGAAAAATAATTTGTTTTTTTTATTTCCGCCCCTTGTCCCCCATTCCGCGAATATAAAAACGCTCCCACGTTTATATAGTACCTCTCGCAAGTACCTCACGTATCGTTAGATACATATTTTAATTTAATCCTTTTAATATTTTATGCCACAGCCTTGTATCACTCGAATTACTTTTATTACAGCATTGCGATTACGTCTATTCTATTTTGTTTGTCACTTTGGTTTTCATTAATTGTTTTTATTTTCATTTACACAAGTTAATAGAATTAATTAGTGAATAAAATTTTAAGGGCAATTCTGTTGTTATATTTCCACTAATGATCTTTCTTTCGGCTTGGCACACGTCCTTGACTTTTGATGATCATCGTAAACATTTATTAATTATTAACTCCCGCAATTTCTTTTCTTATTTGCATTTAGCAACGTTTCAGCTAGTCGGACAAGCGCTCGTAATAAATTTACTAATCACTACAAGCAAATAAATATTTATTATTAAATAACATTACCTTAAGGGGCTATTTTACCCCTTAAGACACTTCATATCAAACTAGGAGATATTATCAGAGCATCTAAAGGTAACTATTTATATACAAAACTCTTAGAATTACTATAGTTAGTAATGTAAAAGATAAAGGCGCAATTTAATGAATGTATTATTTAAAAACACAGTCCTGAAATAAAGCATTATTTTGTTAAGTTTCAAAAGTATTTACTTACTTTATCTCTAATACATTTTTTTTACTATCAACTTACGAGTAGTTAAAACATAATATATTTTCTATTACTCTACATATATATATATATATATATATATATATATATATATATATATATATATATGTGTGTGTGAATATATATATATATATATATATATATATGTATATGTGTGTGTGTGTGTGTGTGTGTGTGTGGTGTATGACTATTCGATAAATAACTTTTTAAATTAAAAGTTTTAACATGCGTATTTCATTGTTATACTTATTTTATATTTTTATACGAGTAATTCAAGGTATTTTACAGTTTTTAAAGTGCTTGTAGTGTCATTATTATTTATTATTGTATTCTTGTTTATTTGTATTTTATTTATAGTATTATATAATAACACGTGTATGTATATATATATATATATATATATATATATATATATATATATATATATACTACTGTGGGCAAAAAATAGTAAGACTTTGTTCATAGTTTTTAAATTCTTAATTTATTCTTCCAAATCTATTTCGTCCCCCTCAAAGTAATCCCATCTGGCCCCAATACACTTGTGCCAACGTTTCTTCCAATTCTCGAAACAGTTGCTAAAGTCAATTTCAGTAATAGCCTTCAATGCGCTTAGCGATTCACGTTTAATGTCTTCAATTGACTCAAAACGGTTTCCCCGGAGCGGTCGTTTGAGTTTGCTGAATAGCCAGAAGTCACACAGAGCTACATAAATCAGTCTAATACGGTGGTTGCGGCACGATATTGGTTGAAAATTTGGCGAAAAACTCACGAAGATTTAATGCAGTATGCGACGGTGCATTATCGTGGTGCAAAAACCAAGAGTTGACGGCCCATAATTCTGGCCTCTTTTTACGAATAGCTTTGCGCAAACGACGCATAACACTCAAATAGTATTCTTTGTTGACAGTTTGGCCGAACAGAAGGAATTCGGAGTGTACCACACCTCGATAGTCGAAGAAAACTGTCAACATAACCTTGATTTTTGACTTGCCTTGACGTGGTTTTTTGGGCTTGGGCTCACCTTTGATACGATATTCGGCCGATTGATCGTCTGTTTCCGGGTCATAAGCGTAGATCCAAATCTCATCTCCAGTTATGATGCCTTTCATTTTGTCTTGATAGTCGGAAAGCATTGTTTCACAGACGTCAACGCGACACTGTTTTTCGAAAAAATTGAGTGATTTTGGAACAAATCGTGCTTTCACTTTTCTTAGGCCCAAATGATCTTTCAAAATGGTATTCACTGATCCTTCCGATATTCCAACGATGCCAGTAAGGTCTCTGACTGTTAATCGTCGATTCTCAAGGACCAATTCCTTGATTCTATTGACGTGTTGATCATCAGTTGATGTTGATGGAACTTCTTTGTTGAATAATTTCACTGATTGTAAAAATCGCCGAATGCACTTTTTGTACTTCAGAAAGCCAAGCGTATACTAAACACTAATGATTATTTTAATGTGAGATTTGGCACAGATGTCACTGACAGTCATACCAACCTACAAAGAAATATTTCGACGAATGGGTTTTCGCGCGAAATTTAAATTAAAACATCTTACTATTTTTTGTACAGTAGTACAAATTAATATATTATTATTTATTTATTATTATTACATGTATAAATACGACACAAGTTCACGAAATATATCGCTTTTTCCCAATATATCATGATATTCCTATATACTTTTCACAGATTTTGGCCGAGAGAGAGAGAGACTGCAGTAGTATTAAAGCTTTTTGTTATCAGATCGAAAATGTAAACTAACCCGTGTGTCATTTGAATTACGCACACCATTGTTCGGTTTTCTTATGTAACAAGAATTCCCTTTCTAAAGGGTGTTTCCAATAGCGCGGTTTTTTTAAGAATAAATAAAATATAGATTGCGCACTGAATTTTTCTGGGTATGTGGGCATTTAAAAAGTGCGATGTATGACATTTATAAAAATGGCTTCGTACACACTACAACGACGCGTTCAAGTTTTTGAATTATTTTATGGAAATCAGCATTTTGTGAAAGATTTTTTAGAAGACGACGTGAATTTTATGGTTTACGTAATCGTCAATCTGAAAGCACTATTGGTCGAATTATTAATAAATTCTTCCGTGGAAGATCAAAGAAATGAAAAATACAGTCGTTGTGGTCATTCACATGAAAATATTGGTTTGGTTCGTGAAAGTGTTGCTGAAGATCCTGAAATGTCCATTGGATGACGTTTAAAACAACTTGGACTTAGTGGATCAACAACATTGCATATTTTACACAAGGATTTAGCTCTGAAGGCATATAAGGTTCAAATAACACAGGAACTGAAGCCATTAGATCATTTAAAACGTCGTTCATTTGTCAATTTCATCAATGAACAACCAGTCGATTTTTCTCAAAAAATAATGTTTTCCGATGAGGTACATTTTGAACTTGGTGGCTATGTTAATAAACAAAATTACCGTATCTGGATTGAGGAAAATCCACGAATTAGTCATGAGAAATCTATGCATCTTAAATGAGTTAATGTTTGGTGTGCATTGTGGTCAGGTGGTGTAATTGAACCTTACTTCTTTGAAAATGCTGCTGGTGAAGATGTAACTGTCAATGGTGATCGATATCGTCAAATGATAACTGAATTTTTGTGGCCTGAATTAATGAATATTGATCTAGAAGATACGTGGTTTCAACAGGATGGCGCTACACCCCACGTTGCACACAAATCAATTGATTTATTGAGAGAAAAATTTCTTGGACGTATAGTCTCAAGAAGGTAATGTTAATTGGCCACCAGAATCATGTGATTTGACATCGTTAGACTATTTTCTTTGGGGTCATGTGAAAAGTCAATTCCTGCTTTGAAAGACGAAATTATTCGTGTCATTGATGAGATAGAACCTCAATTATGTCAAAATGTCATTGAAAATTTTAAAAAAAGAGTGAGCAACTGTGAAGCTGCAAGAGGAGGCCATTTGGCAGATATTATTTTTCGCATATAAATGACATAACTGATACTTCAATTACCAATAAAAAGTTTTGGAAAGTGAATGCAAATTATGTGTTTTATTTATTCTTTAAGAAAACCTCGAAATTTGATACACCTTTATATCTTAAACTTTTTTGAAACTTTATAAATACGACATGAGTTCACGAAATATGTATATCGTTTTTTCCAAATATATCATGATATTCGTATATACGTCTCACAGATTTTGGATAAGAGAGAGAGAGAGAGAATGCAGTAGTATTGAAGCTCTTTCTTATAAGATCGAAAATGTAAACTGACTCGTGTGCTATTTGAATTACGCACATCATTGTTCGGTTTTTTTACGTAACAAAACTTCACTTTCTAGTTTGATATTGTTACGTCTGGATTTAAAAATATGAAATAAAACTTGTTATTTAAATCGTAAACCTTTTTGTGGTATTAATTGTAGGTGTAATTCTGGTTAGATTTTTAATAGTGACTGCATAATTATATGTACTCATAATATCAATATCTTGATGAAAAAGAAGTAATTATAAAATTAGTTATTGAAATTTTGTAATTACTCTTTTTTGATAAATTCTACAAAATATCTTGCAAAGTAACAGGCACCGATCTTACTAGGTATCAGCGGTCCATAAATGTTAACTGCGATAATTTTTATTTTTGATAATTCTTCAGCACAAATTTCAGAAATGAATTCCAAATATTTTTTGTTTTAAATATTCTATACCTTGTCTCAGAATAAGGAGTGATTCAAATATTGCGCCAAAATAGTACATATTTTTAAGAGATTTCATTGGATCTTGAACAAGCTTGAAGCAACTTTAATATGGATAAATCAATGTCAGACATTCGAGATTTTTCATAGCCTGTAAACGTTTAATTACATTTTTGCATTGTTTTACTATATTTTTCTGTATTATTTAATAAAAATCTGTACTTTTAAGTACAAAAATATAATGAGTGATCACCGAGCTTCTAGCAAACAGCTAGTATCACCGGGTGGGTAGAAAGCGTGAACGACTGGGACACCTGACGCATAAAAAAAACAAACAGTTTTGAAATAAATAAAATTTTAACGCTAGAAACTCAACTAGTGGCAACGACAGCAATTGTAACAAACATCTCTGAAACGCTAAGTAAGTTCTAGGTATTACTTCTATAACAATATGTTGTAAGGAATATACGAGGGAGGGTTTTTATATTCGCGGAATGAGCGGGTTGTAGAGGGGTGAGTAGGCGCATTGGGGGTGTGGCCTGTGCAGCGACTCATGATTAGTATAAATACGAAGTTTCATTGTTATTAGACAGGTAGTCTTTGAGCTATCGTCAACCAAGTAACATAATCAGGAGTGAAAAGTGAAATATGGAAAAAATCGAATATCGTGCCGTTATAAAGTTCCTTACCAGGCAAGGAAAATCAGTCGCGACCATAATGAATGAGATGTCATTGGTTTACGGCGACTCTTGTCCAGGAAAAACCATGGTGTACAAGTGGCATAGTTTATTTAAACAAGGAAGGGAATCCCTTGAAGACGACCCGAGGCCGGGCAGGAGCATTGAGGTGACCACGGCAGCACTTATCCCAAAAGTTGAACAAATTGTACTCGAAGATGCTCGACTAAAGAAGAAACAACTCGCAGAAATGGTTGGAGTATCAAATACAACAATTTTTAAAATCCTACACGATCAGCTCGGCATGTCTAAGGTCAGCGCAAGATGGGTGCCAAGAATGCTCACGCCGCCGCAAAAACAACAGCGCGTAGAGTGTTCGTGTGCATTTTTGGACCTCTGTAATGAAGACAAGGATGATGTATTGAGTGGAATTGTTACTGGAGACGAAACTTGGATTCATCATTATGAACCTGAGTCCAAACAAGACTCCATGCAGTGGCATAAAAAGGGCACAGCACCTCCCAAGAAATTTAAAGTATCACAATCAGCTGGGAAACTCATGGCAACGGTATTTTGGGACTCGGCAGGAATATTGTTGATTGATTATAAAGATAAAGGTGTTTCTATAACTGGAGAATATTACGTTTCAATATTAGAGCGACTAAAAGAAGCCATTAAAGAGAAAAGACGGGGAAAGTTGACAAAAGGTGTTCTGCTTTTGCACGACAACGCGCCCGTCCACAAGAGCCGCGTTGCGTTAGCTGCCCTGCATAAGGTGGGCTTCGAAATTGTGAATCACTCACCCTACAGCCCAGACCTGGCCCCGAGTGATTATTACCTGTTTCCGAAAATGAAAAAAGAGCTGCGGGGTAAAAAATTTACTGCCGATGATGAAGTCAAGGAGGTAGTTTCGGCGTATTTTGCAGATAAAGAGAAATCATTTTTTTATGAGGGTATAAATAAATTAATTGAAAGATGTGAAAAATGTATCCGTCTTGCAGGTGAATATATTGAAAAAGAAAAATAATTTGGTTTTTTTTATTTCCACCTCTTGTCCCCCATTCTGCGAATGTAAAAACGCTCCCACGTATTTGAATAACTCCTTATTCTGAAACAAGGTATAGATCACCATTCTCAATAAAAATACATACAAATGCAAGTGCAAATCGTTAATTTCTTTTATCTAGAATTCAGTTAACGTCAATATATTCACTTATACATTTAGATTCAGAAAAAAAATCTCATTGTCATTTGTTTTATATCTTATGCTTCGGATGTTTTGATGAATCAAAGTATGTAGAAACACTCGAATTTTGTTTTTCTACTTTTAATCCTTTGTGTTGCTCTCTAAAAATTCCTATGAGACCTTATTATCGCATTCTCACATCTCTAAATTCAATGTTTTGAAATAAACGTCTTCAATTACAGCAATTTTGAATGCTACCACATTTTTGTTGTGTCTTTGAACCTATGGTAAGTCTATTTTAATTTCTGTAATCTTGATCGCGTATCTATGTTAATCCTAGTTAAGACTATCAATAACAATGTAACAATTAGCAGGATAATAAATCATCAAGGCCTATAGAAACTTTATAAGCCCTATTTCGTTTGTTAATTTAAACGGTAACAGAAATAATAAGTTTTACAATTCGTGTAGTACCACTTATACTTATTTATCAAAAGATAAGAATCTACTTATATATTCTTAAGGTTGCTCAATCATTTATGGTCTTATTTCAATATACTAGCGAGATTTTTTTTAGATAATACAAGTTAATGCTTCACCTTGTTTTCGTATTGTCGCGATATTTTAAAATAAACTCATTTAACATTTAAGAAATAGTAACGTAGATAAATAACTTCCAATATGGTTTTTATAAGTAACAAATGCACACAATATTATTTATGTTGCTTTACATAAGACCACTACAATAAGTGTATAAGAAAGCGTAATATGAAGAAACAAAAGTGCAGAAAGAAATCAGTATTATTCACTAAATAAATGCCAAATTAACATCATTAGATTTAGTAAAGGTTATCTAAAGGAAGAAACAACGGATGTCCATTAAAAAAGAGTTGACTATCGTTACGTATTCAAGATGGACAGACAGATACTGGCACTATTTTGAAGTGTTTGGAAAATTATCTTCCTTTTTTTTAATTTTTTAAAATCCCATAATAAATAACAGAGGTACATATATATTGAGATATTTTTTATTTGCTAATTATAATCTAGTAATTTGTGTAATAAATGAACGTAATGCTGGCACACTGGAGTAGACACCTGGAAAATCAGGTCTGGCACATCCTTCGCCCCATGAAACTATTCCTATTAGGTACCCACCAATCACTAGAGGACCGCCAGAATCGCCCTAAAAATAAAAATATTTTCCCGTATTTATCACATTTATTTCAAACATAAATACATGACAGGCATCTTTTCCTCCATCAGGATACCCGGCACATATCATCGTATCGGTGACTGGACAATCGAGAACAGCGTAAGAAGCATTGCAACTCCCTTGGCTTACAATTGGCACTTCTACAGCTTGTAATTTACTTGCCAGCTGACCTAATTCGCTCACCCTTCCCCATCCTGTAACGAAACCATAAACTCCTTCGACTACTGCTTGATCTTCGGAGGGTAGTGCTACAGGAGCGATTGAGATGCTGAAGTTAAGAGAAGATGCAAGAAGTACAACGGCTATATCGCTATCGTACGTTCGCCAATTATAACTGGGATGTTTGTATGTATAACGAACCCCAACTATTACACCTCCATAGGTGCGATACGATGAACCGGCTCGAATACTATACACAGAAACGGAATATCTAAAAATTAAATTTAGGCAGAAGCGTTTATTTTCTCTTTTGATTTTCATTAAATACCTGCAACAATGAGCGGCTGTTATTACATAATTGTCACTAATAATAGAAGCACCGCAGATATGCGTTTCAAACAATCGTAAAGAAGCTTGAAATGGATATTCTTCAATGTCGACACTTACGCCACCAACTATTCTATCATCCAGATCCGGAACTTTATCCAAATATTCTGCATCTAATACACCTGATTTCGTTCAAAATATATTAGTTCGTATATTAGAATCGTTAAAGTTTAATACTAACACAAGTTGCTGACAAGGATTAAAACACCAACAAATAAATTCGAACGCATCTTAAGGGATACCCAAATGCAATGTCGTTTAACTGTGAGCTGTATGCATCTCAGTAAGAGACAAATATTTATATAGACATTTGGTTAACTAATTCTCAAGTTTTATTGACAGGGATTTTCTCCAGTGTTGAGATAAGTAATGCAATAAGACACAAAATAGGTAAGTTTCGTCGTTTACCAATCAGCAACTTGTAAAAGTATTTAAAAACTACTACTTCGAAAAGTAGAAACATTTTTTTAATTATGAGTTTTAACTGTATTCATCAAAATCATGAAGCAAATTTGTTATTCCGAAATAAAGAATTTAAATAATACTTTTAGATCAAAAATGTATATAACAGTAAATCGAGAGTATATTATCCCATATATTAATCTAAAGGATGTCTTAAATTGCACGGTTTTTTTAAGAATAAATAATATATAGATGACACTCTGAATTTGTCTGGGTATGTGGGCATTTAAAAAGTGTGATGTATGACATTTATAATAATGGCTTCGTACACGGTACAACAACGCGTTCAAATTGTTGAATTATTTTATGAAAGTCAGCGTTCTGTGAAAAGAGTTTTTAGAAAATTACGTGAATTTTATGGTTTACGTAATCGTTCATCTGAAAGCACTATTGGTCGAATTATTAAAAAATTTCAAGAGACCGGTTCAGTGGAATATCAAAAAAGTGAAAAATACAGTCGTAGTGGTCGTTCACAAGAAAATATTGGTTCGGTTCGTGAAAGTGTTGCTGAAGATCATGAAATGTCCATTGGAAAACGTTCACAACAACTTGGGCTTAGTGGATCAACAACATGGCGTATTTTACACAAGGATTTAGCTCAGAAGGTTCAAATAACACAGGAAATGAAGCCATTAGATCATTTAAAACGTCGTTCATTTGTCAATATCGTCAATGAACAACTGATTTTTCTTAAAATATGATATTTTCCGATGAGGCACATTTTGAACTTGGTGGCTATGTTAATAAACAAAATTGCCGTATCTGGGGAGGAAAATCAACAAATTATTCATGAGAAACCTATGGATCCTAAACGAGTCACTCTATGGTGTGCATTATGGTCAGGTGGTATAATTGGACCTTACTTTTTTGAAAATGCTGCTGATGAAACTGCAACTGACAACGGTGATTGATATCGTCAATTGATAACCGATTTTTTGTGGCCTGAATTAATGAATATTGATCTAGAGGATATGCGGTTTCAACAAGATGGCGCTACACCTCACTTTGCACACAAATCAATTGATTTATTGAGAGAAAAATTTCCTGAACGTGTAATCTCAAGAAACGATGATGTTAATTGGCCACCAAGATCATGTGATTTGACACCGTTATAGTATTTTCTTCGGGGTTATGTGAAAGGTCAGGTTTATAAAAACAATCCACAATCAATTCCTGCTTTGAAAGATGAAATTATTCGTGCCATTGGTGAGATAGGGCCTCAATTATGTCAAAATGTCAGTGAAAATTTTAACACAAGAGTGGACGTTTGTGGAGCTGCAAGAGGATGTCAGTTGGCAGATATTATTTTTGCATATAAATGTCAGAACTACTACTTCAATTACCAAAAAAAACTTTTGAAAGTGAATGCAAATTATGTGTTTTATTTATTCTTTAAGAAAACCGCAAAATTTGAAACACCCTTTACTTCTCTAATAATTATACATTATTTTCTAGTGCATATATACAATGTGACAAAAAAAAAACAAATCACCCAGTAGAAGAGTATATTTTTAAACCTAATGCACAAATATTTATTGTGATGAAGTTAATAAATAATTAAAAGTATATTAGAACATTCGTATTTCATATAGAGAAAATTTGAAGCTACTTCACTTAAACTATACTTCTGACAATTGCCTATGGACTCTTTTGGAAGCTCATTCCAAATAACTTCTAAGACGCCACGTAGCTGTTGTAAATTCATTGGAACATACTAATCCTTTTAAATGTTATACTCCAAAGACATTCTCCGGACGATAGATTTGGCAACCGCGTAGACTAAGTGAGAATACCGCTGATGGTCTCTTTCAAGGGTTATAACTAAAGCGCCAACGAAAGCTGTATGCAACGAACCCAGCGTTCACCAAAGTCACCCGCCTTTAATATCTGCACAGTTTTCACATAACGGCGGTAGCGCTGAAATGAGGTCAGTGGACGGTCGACGAACCGTGGTGGAGAGAGTTTAGTAACGTAATTCTCAAAGCCGTAGTTGATATCTACTAATTTGTACGTATGCTAGATTCTTTATTGTTAGTCGACACGTTTTAATTTAATAATAAAATATGTCGCACATGAAAAAGCTCAAAAAACATTTATATGCGTATCAAGTGATAAAGTTTATTAGAGAATTTGGTTTTCAAGTCTTTCCTTCTATAAGAAATAAACCATCTAGACAAATTTCGATTTCGAAATCGTTTTTAGGATCTTTGAAAATTTCAAAATACTCAATTTTACTCATTTAGAAGAGCTTTCGCAAAATACAATTTTTTACGAGCAAAAGTAAAAGTTTGTTGTTATTTCAGATTTAAAATCATTCCTAGGACGTGATAACGTAAAATTTCAGTCGCCAATTCGACATTGACCAATGTCACACAAGTCTAAAGCCTCATATAATTCAAAGAGATGCAACGCTTTAAAAAAATACGTTGCAATAATAACAGAAAAAGTAAGGTGACAGCAAGAGTGACCTAGCAGGGTATATATTTGACGGGTAGTAAATATTCATTGCCGGAGGATGAAAGTTTGAAATATAATCGTAGTTAAGAAATTACATAGACTTAGAAGTAAAGTAAATGTAATACGGAATATTAAATTAGTATTCTAGAAAATGAGAACTACATACACGTGCTTCTAGAAAAGATGTGTTGATTTATGATTCATAGATTTTATTAAATAGAATTGTAACAGTAATTTGTCCTTGGAAATATTTGTAACGCCGTCAAGGTTGTTTCAAGTGAATGAGTGAGTTTTTAAAATACATCTTTTGAAGAAAAAACAATTTAAAAATACGTTAAATATTACTAGATGTAAAAAATAAAATACTGAAATTATACCAGGTTTGATTTAAATAAAACTCGAATGTTGATAAACGTGTATATTATTTAAAAATGATTTTCAAAACAATGAGTAATACCAATAACATAATAATAAAAATCAATAAAATAATAAAACCGAACACATTTAAATGCACTATTATGATAAAGTTGTAAATCCCAGTTGCAGTGTAAATTACCTTATCTATTGGCAACTGTTACTGTAAACGTTATTTGTATTTCTTTATCAAATTGATTGATGGTACTACACATATTAAAAAATTTAATGATGGCATAACTTTAAAAGTGTAAGTGTCCACTTATAATTTAGTGACAAAGTTTATAATTTTTTAAAAACTCGTGGTTTTGAAGTGAATTTCGTAAATGAAGTGGTTATCATTCATATATCTTTCAAGGTCATTATGGGCGCCACTCATCAAACAAATGGCTATTCAAGTCCCTAGTTTTAAATGGTCGTAACTTTGCCAAATTTTTAGTTTTTGCAAAAATAGGAACATCAAATTTGTCGTAAAGAAATGGGGTTTTATGTTTCTAAAATTGAGATTACATTTTACTCTTTTTAAAACAAATAAAAACAAAAGTGTATTTGTTTTAGTGTCACGTTTTTTGCATACAAATTTGATAGCCCATATAGCCCTGATCTAGCACCATCTGATTATCATTTATTTCGAAGTTTGCAGAATTCTTTGAATGGTAAAACTTTCACAAATGACGATGACCTTCACTCGCACCTGGTTCAGTTTTTTGCTGATAAGGACCAGAAATTTTATGAGCGCGGAATCATGCAGCTGAAAGAAAGATTGCAAAAGGTCATTGAGCAAAATGGAAAATATATAATTGATTAAAAACTATTCTTTGTTTAAAAAAAAGTGTTTTATTTTATACTACAAAACCGAAAGTACTTAGTTGCCAATCCAATATATATATATATATATATATATATATCATGATTGCTTACATTTGTTAAAAATATATTTTTTGTTTAATATTGTAAAATTTACAAACGCATAAGCACTTTTAAATTAACAATTTTTTTACATGTGAATTTGTCAAAAGACTTAATTCTAAATGTTTTTAGTTAATACTTTCTAAAACTGTTATTTTCTTTTCTGTTTATCTCCCGTAAAGTATATCTGCACGTGTATTTGTAAATTCCCGTTATTGAATGATTGTACATATATGCAGGGAGATGCAGGCAATTTATTTTAATTTTTTTAAAATAGAAGAGATATAATGATTATATCTCTTCTATCATTTATTGTGGTTTGTTTTTTATTATGTATATCATTCACTTAGCTTTAATTATAGGTTTATTGCAATTGTTTCGAGGATTTCGGAATTATCAATGTCGAATTTATGTTTTTTCTCTAAAGCGTGTTTAGATAAGGCTGTTGCACTTATTTTTTTACTGACTAGGTTGTACGTGTGTTCGTATGTTCTTTCATGTAGATATTGTTTTGTTTGTCCTACGTATATACCTTCACAAGACTGGCGCGTATATTATTCTTATGTACGTTCTATAGGTGTCCATGTTCAATGTTTGTAAAACAATATTTGTTTATATCTTTCGGTTTGTGGGCTAGTTTAATTTTGTTTTTTTTTAAAGAGATTATTTAAGTTGTCTGATGGGTGTAGTACATACATATGATAAAGTCTTTTGGTTTGTCGTTGCTTGTGATGATATTCTCGGTGTTTTCTGTATTTACAATTTCTATTTTGCTTTCTCTACCCTTTTTTGATGAATTTTTTCAACAGGGTAATTATTTTTTGAGTGTATTGTTTATTAAATTTTATTTGTTTTTTGTAATATTGTTTTTGTCTGAAAATTCCTTCTACTAAGTTACAAGTATATTTTGTATTTAATGATAACATTTAATTAAAAATTTAGATATGTATCAAAATTAGTAAGTTTTGTGTACCAATCTGAATGAATTTTACCACCTTTGTGTTTTACTTTTATATCCGAGGAATGCAAGAAGTTCTTTCCCTTTCTATTGTAAATTGAAGTTTTTATTAAAAGAATTTAAATGGTTTGAAGCCTGTTGGTCTGCATTGACTGGTATTGCAGTTATTAACATATCTGTTGTCAAAATACGTATACGGAACACGCAAATTATTGTGGAAATGGATTAACTTTAATTGATTAATGAACCACAGTCTCCATTTAAATTTAGCCATTATTTTATTTATAATTGCACCTATCCTGCCTTCAGCACTATACGCTATTATGAACACACAAAAATATTTAGCTTTCTGGCATACAAAAAAGAGTAGGCTAAATTTCTTATGAGTGTTTCTATTTGGAATTATCGAAACGGCATTGATTAATCCTGTTTTACGCATATGATTTTGCCTAGGAATTATTTCAAAAATAATTAGTTATTTTAAGTTTATTTCTGTTATCGGCCCATAGTTCAGGAATAAATGACTGACTTAACGCGCTAAGCTCTCTGAATAGAATCCTAAGCCATTGTTCCCGAAAATCGTTTTTGGATCTTCTTGTCGTTTATGGTGAATACCTACAGTCAAATATCTTAAGTAACACCACTAGTGTCCGTAATAATAACGAAATCACAAGGGTAATAATAACTCATAGCATGCTCCGCGTATTCGGCGTTAAGAGAATATATTATATATGGAGTTGTTTTGCAAAAACAAAATCTTAAAGTACAAACGCATCTTTTATTTTGAATATTTTAAGTACACATTTATTATTGCTACTTATACGCCAGTAATTTCAGTAATATAAGATCTGAGATAAGATATACTAGCATAGACTCCTGGATAACTTGCTTCTGCACATCCTTCACCCCATGACACCAATCCAACCAATTGTCCATTAACAGCTAATGGACCTCCAGAATCGCCCTGAAAATATATATTTTTAAAAAATTTTTCAATTTTAATCAGCTAACTGTTGATAAAAAATATACTTACATATATATATATATATATATATATATATATATATATAACAACGTATATAGTTTATATTATATATGTACATATATATATATATATATATATATATATATATACCGAGTGTCCCATGACATGATCGCTATAGCTTAAGAATGTGTTACTAAAGCATTTTCAAGTTAAACAGAAGATCGTAATTAACCAGGTCCTCCTCGGATTTACGAATTAAACAACCTAGCGAACGAAATCGACGATTAACTGCGCCCGAAATTATCAAAAGTTAATCGCCGACATGAAAATCCTGTACTGGACAGTACAATAAAACATCGTCTAAAAAAGCCACTGTTCGTGGTCGCCTTGAGAAAATCTGTTGCGTCTATCGCAACTAGACGCCAAATAATTGAGCTAAGATGCTTTTGAAGTCTTTGCGAAAGCGTTGCATCTTTATACGAAGGACGAAGCACAAGAAAATCTTATGCCAATGCATCGTTCCTACGTACAGTAGGAATTATATTATATTTTGTATTTGAATACATTGTAAAACAGTTTCTGGTTTTCTAATCTGTCTTGTTCGATCGTCTCACCAAACTCTTCCCATGTTTCTTCCTTTTCTTGTTTTACCTTGTCCTTCACCTTGATTTGTTGTTCTTTGTATTCTTCATAGTTTTTATGTATTCTGTTTTTAAGGCATTGTCTCCATTTTTAGTCTTGACCACGCATATTTTGTTATTTTTTTTGCTAGATGTTTTTCAATAGAAGCAGAATCAATACATTTTCTTTTTTGTGTTATTTGCTTTCTATTTTCTTCATGCTTTCAAAATTTTATTGAATTTCCAAACTTCCGTGAGCGATACTTCATGCTAATGTAGTAATAAATTCTATATTCGCATACGAAAGAAAATATAGAACATTGTAGTTGAAGAAAAATGTGTTGGTGGTTTAAACTACTTTATAAACACGCTGTATAAGATTTCCCAAACGTAAAACCATCAGCGCAAAGCTTGAGAAATCTTCTACTTGCGCTGCAAATATTACCGTTTAAAGTGCCAAAATGGCTTCAACAAATAACGATGACGATGTAAAACCAAATATTTTCAAATAATAGCTTTAAGTGGTTGGTATTGGAAAAATTTCGAAAAATCTTACTGGAATAACGCCGAATTGTAATGTTCCATCCAAAATAAATTCTTTTATTTGAAATAAAGAAGCTTTGGTAGCAACTTCCGATCTAACCAGAAATGCAGTACTTATATTTATCTTAAAATATGCGGAAAAAGAAATAAAGCCTCACTCCCAATGCATCTAACAAATCAATCACCTCATAAGTAGGTACGTACCTGGCAAGCATCTTTTCCACCCTCGATATATCCAGCACAAATCATACTGTCAGTGGCATTCAATTCATTGGACTCATACAAAGTCTCGCAAAGAGTGCGATCAGCAATTGGTACAGTGACAACTTGAAGCACGTCTGATCCAAGGTTCGCGCCAGAAACGAGGTCACCCCATCCCGTAACCACCCCCTCTGTCCCTACCGAAACCTCTTCATCTTGCGATATCAATGGTATTGGGGCTATGGCATCGCTGAATGTTAACGAAGACGATAGTTGTAGGATGGAAATGTCATTTTCCAAGGCGGAATTGTAATCAGGATGAACGTAAATTGCGCTCACAGCAACTGTAACACCGCCGGAACCGCGGTATGTTGATCCAGCGCGTATGCTGTACCACGAAGTGTCGTACCTATTTAAAATTTTAATATTCAAAATGAATTAAATTTATTAATTAGATTATTACACCTAATACAATGAGCAGCTGACAATACGTAGTCGCTATGTATTATTGCACCACCACATCTATGACTGCCCAGAATTTGTACGGAGACTTGGTAGTTATAGTCAGCGATTTCTGCATCTTCACCACCGATTATTCTTCCATCAAGTCCGGAAATATGATGCACGAATGACAAAGAGGCTTCTGCACCTAATTCATACATACAACTTACAACACTTGGCAAATTTTTCCAAAAAAGACCTTACCCGATGCACAAAAATAAACAAAATAGAAATCACTATAATTTTGAGCATTTCTATTTTCTTTTGAAAGTCGTGAACAATTTGATAAGCGTCTGGCTAGAAATAGGAATATCTATGTCTGCCCCTACTATTAAAAATATATTTATATCTAATCTAAACATTTAATTGGAAAAATTTTCTATACATATATTTGTTTTATAATCTATTTCTTCGAATAAATATAATTGAAAAAGAATATAGATATAATTGAGGTAAATGTGAGATGCAACGTGGAAAGATGTGCATAGGTTTTTATTGATTATTTTATAAAATTTGAACCTAAAAATTCTAATATAATATAAACCCCTAACTAATATATCAAGAATATAATCACAATTTGACTTGTAGACTTTCGCTGTCGTTGTCTATAGTTCTATGGTCCATTAATTGTTTAAAGTTGGACATGTAATACCCCTTAGTCTTTTTAGCCTTGAGTATGGTACTTTTAAAAAACAAATAACACCAGACACAAACGTCGCATACAACAACAGAAGAGCGTGAAAGCGAATAAACTCGTACACTGGACAGAACAGGAAAGTTTTGCAATAGGACGCAACATTGAATCGTAGGAAGCTGTTTGTTGCTGCATGTTGAGACATGCTAATACGTGCATAGTAGCCGCCACGCTATGTCGATGGGCTCAGTTATTCATTAGCAGTGAGAGTATAAAGTGCTTGTGGTGGCATCGTGGTCACGAAATGAGATAAGGGCAGTTTTACGTTATAATTTTGTGCGTGGTTTAAATATAGACCAGTGCTTTGAAGAAATGACTCTTGCACTAGGTGATGTTTGTCCACATCGCACAACGATATTCAGGTGGTATAGAGAATTCCAAAGGGGAAATTTAACTGTGGAGGATGCTGAGAGCCGGGAAGGCCACGAGGGTCAGTTACGGAGGAAAACGTTACTACTGTGAGGAAAATGCTTGGCGAGGACAGGCGAGTGACCTACCAACAGACAGAGAGTACTTCAGGTCTAAATGCACCAGCAATTAGTTCGATTCTGCATGATCATTTGCACGTGAAGAAACTTTGTCCTCTCAGGGAGCCCCATCGACTCACTGAAGAGCAGATGACACGACGTGTGACTTGGTGCCGGGAGATGCTAAAAAAGTTTAATAAGGGACAATCTCGGTGTATGGACAACATCATGACAGATGACGAGATTTGGCTGTACTATTACGATGTGCCGACTAAAGCTTAAAACAAAATTTGGGTCTTTGATGACGAGGACACACCGGTAGTTGTCAGAACATCCCGATCAGTAAAGAAGAAAATGACAGTTGTCTTTTTCAAATCGAGTGAAATTGTGGAACGCGTCGTTTTGGACGCACAGAAGACAGTCACAGCTAAGTGGTATACTGAAGTCATTGGATCTATGAAGAAATTGCGGCCAAAGTCAAGAATGGACACTTGGTTCCTCCATCACGATAGTGCTTCACCTCACCGTGCCAAAGGCTGCACCGAATATTTATATATAGGATATATATATATATATATATATATATATATATATAACTTGCTCCCTATTTGCACTGTTCCCGCATGTGAAAATGAAGCTAAAAGGGAGGCGATTTTCCAGTGATGAGGAAATTCTTCGGGCTTGGGAAAACGAATGTGCTTTACGCCCTAGTGAAACTTAGCAGAACTGGTTTAAAAATTGGTTTCGGATGATGGAGGGGTGTATTGAGTGTAGAGGAAATTACTTTGAAAAAACTAAATTAACAAGGCTGTATTGCAAAAGTTTCCTAGTACCTTTGTATTCAGGGATTTTAAATAATTTCAATATAGCTGCATCACAATTGTCCGTCGTAAATATTATTTATAAGTATTAATTTAGGACTATATTTTCGTATACGTGACTGTAAGATAGCCGCGATAAAATTAAAAATTTGAAAACATATAAAAGTATCTTTTAATATAAAATTCAATTTTTCAATTGTTATTTATTTTTTTATTATTATTTTTCCACCCTTAAATCTATTTCACATTTGCTTAAATGTGGAAAATTTTATTACAATCTAAATCAAAGATATTCGAATCAATCCATATATTATTTACCTAATCCTGCATGTCTTTTATGGTATTACTCATTAAGCAAGATAATTCTAAATGTATAACACTATAATATCTTCTAAATAATTGTATAACGTATGTTAGTGCTGTACTTTACCGTTTGTCGCGTGATACTAGTCACATTGACGTAACTTCATAAGCAAGTAGTGCGTGATTTTTATTAAAGCTATTAGTTGTTGGTTAATTTTAAATGGAGTGCAGAAACGAACATTTTCGACATATTTTACTATTTTATTTCCGTAAAGGAAAGAAAGCTGCTGCGGCTCACAAAAAGATATGTGAAGTTTATGGTGCTAATTGCTTAACAGAGCGCACGTGTCAGAATTGGTATAAAAAATTCCGTTCTGGAGATTTTTCCCTCAAAGATGAGCAACGTTCTGGTCGGCCTACTGAAGTTGATGATGACCAAATCAAAGTCATAATTGAAGAGGATCGTCATATAACTGTTTGAGACGTTGCGGAGAGGCTACATGTACCGCACACAACAATTGAAAAACATTTAAAATGTCTTGGGCTAGTTAAGAAGCTTGATATTTGGGTACCTCACGAATTGAAAGAAATTCATTTAACACAAAGAATCAACTTTTGCGATATGCACCTTAGACGAAATGAAACCGACCCTTTCTTAAAAACAATCATCACTGGTGATTAAAAATGGGTCCTGTACAGTAATATTGTTCGAAAACGATCATGGAGCAAACACGATAAACCAGCTCAAACCACATCGAAAGCTGAATTGCATCCAAAAAATATCATGCTGTCAGTTTGGTGGGATTACAAAGGTGTTGTGTTTTTTGAGCTGCTTCCAAGGAACAAAACGATCAATTCTGATGTTTACTGACAACAATTAATAAAACTGGATGAAGCAAACAAAGAAAAACGGCCAGAATTGTCAAATCGGAAAGGTGTAGTTTTCCACCAAGATAATGCAAGGCGTCACACATCTTTGGCAACTTGTGGGAAACTATTGAAGCTTGGCTGGGAAGTGATGCCACATCCCCCATACAGCCCTGATCTAGCACCATCTGATTACCATTTATTTCGAAATTTACAGAATTCTTTGAATGGTAAAACTTTCACAAATGACGATGACCTTCACTCGCACCTGGTTCACTTTTTTGCTGATAAGGACCAGAAATTTTATGAGCGCGGAATCATGCAGCTGAAAGAAAGATGGCAAAAGGTCATTGAGCAAAATGGAAAATATATAATTGATTAAAAACTATTCTTTATTTAAAAAAAAGTGTTTTATTTTATACTATAAAACCGAAAGTACTTAGTTACCAACCCAATAATAACCTTACACAAGTTGAATTTTTTTTATTGTATAAAAACTAACACATATCGATATTTAAACATAATTAACTTAAATTTTCAATATTTTGTATGACCACTTTTATTTTTTATGGTATCCTGCATTCTTCTTGGTAGGCTTTCCATTAATGAATTAATGAAATCTTCAGGAATATTGTACTACTCCTCCTGTTCCACAGTTCATTTTTGTTCTTAGACCCGCTTTCACACTTATTTCTGTCAAGATAATCCCACACATGTTCAATAATATTTAAGTCAGGACTTGGAGGTAGCCATGTCACAGTCTGCAATACCCCGTTTGCTACCTGCTGCGTTAAATAAGTTTTCACAAGTTTTGAAGTATGCTTGGGTTCATTATTTTGCTATAGAATGAAATTACTGCCAATAAGTCGCTGCCCTGATGGTATAGCATGTTCTTCTACTATTGTTCTGTATTTCTCACCAGTTAATTTACCCCCTATTTTCACCCACACCTGCTGCCGAAATACAACCTCAAACTTTGATATTGCCTCCTCCATTCTTTATGGTAGTATGTAAACATGGTTCCAATAACGATTCACCAGTGCGTCGTCTAACATAGTGACATCTGTTCGTTCCAAATAATTGATGTTTAGATTCGTCAGTCCATAGTACTTGACGCCACTCATTATATCCCAAAGTTTCGTGGTCTCTGGTATATTTTAATCGTTTCCTTCAATTACCTCGTCGCAGTAAGAGTTTTCTCACGACCACGCATCCCCTCAAACCTGATCTGAGCAAGTATCTCCTTACTGTTGAAGCATGTACCGAAGTACCAGATGTTCGTGCAAGATCTTGAATTAGTTCTACGCTAACTTTCTTACGATTTTTTAAGGAACTCACTTTTAAAAACTGTGCATCGGCTTTACTGAGCCTTTTTGGACGGCCACTCTTTGGTCTGTCACTTACACTGCCGGTTTCAGTCATTCTTTTTATTGCTTGTTACACGACATACCGGTAACATTTCACTATCTTTGATATTTTCATTTGGCTATAGCCCTCTTGGTGTAAAACAATAATTTTGTTTTTGTCTAGTAATGTTATTCTACATTTTCTATCTACTATAACAATTTACAGGTCACAATTTTACTTAAAATGTAAATTTCTCTCGTAGGCGCGTTTTTTAAGAATCTAAATAAATTCTATTGCGTAACCGCTCTGTGTCGTTTCTACCACTGAATTAAAAACACAATTTTACAAATAAATGACTCTTCCTTGAAATTTTATTGTAGAGCATTGTGGTGCAATAAAATGTATTACTTTAATCCTCTTATCAGGCGTTCGATCTCACCCCTACGCGGAAGTATGATGTGAAGTAGCTCCACCTTTAATTTCAAACGTGCGAAATTTGACCAACTTTATAGTCCGTCTATGGCAACCAATTGGAAATCCGTATTGGGTTGTAATGAGGCTAACATTGCATGTGATAATCCTTTCAATATCATTAAAGACTATTTTGAACGCTGCGTACCGGTGACTACATCTAAAGAAATAATTCTTTTCTATCCTGGTTTTCGTTTGGGACATGTCGCTTAATTAAAAAGCATTACTTCAAATTATTTATATTAAAAGGTCTCGAATTCTGCGAAGGTAAATTTAAGGCTTACAAATAACTTCTAAGATCTAGCACTGACTTCCAGAATTACGTAACCAAAGTCAATTTCTCCATCTGTAATGAACCGGATGAAATGGAATAAACGAAACACGTAACTTTGGCTGCCCTATAAATAGTAGTATTGCTTCTTCTTGAGCAAGTTCTTGTTTCACGGGACGATCAGAAGCAGCTACAAGAAACTTATCTGCTTTCTTTAAACATTATTGCTAAAACATTGCTAAAAACACTTCTACAAAGGACTTGATGAGTGGGAAATTGTCCACGATTGTCATCAAATGCCGCTGGGCCATTTCTATTACACAATCCATAAATAAAGTGGAATATCGGTGAATATTATTCGTTCGTTACACGAAAAAATAAACACTCGACATTAATTTAATTGACATTTACTGTCACAATGATTAATAACTGATTAATCACAGCCACTCCGACGTTTTAATATCAACGAAATCAATAGCGTAATACCTGCATTAGTAGGGTTATCTAAAACTTCAAGTGATTGTAGCTCAGTTCGATAGAGTTTTGGGCACATGTTCATTAGACATTTTTAACTGGAAATTGCTTCAGTAATACATCTTTACGCTGTAACAATCATATCATTGGACATGTAGTATATAAATATGGAATATAGAGTGCTGTTAATTCAAATATGCATCTCGTCGAATAGGCTTGAAAATGAAACCGGTCAAAAAAGCACCTTTATTTCTCGAGGAAGTATAAGAAAAATTTCTCCAAAGTCAACAGTAGATAATTGCAGAGAGCAGGTAATTCGACGAATCATACACAATTTCCATTTGACTGAAAAGCAAGGACCTACAATATAGATAATTTTAAAGAAGATTAAAGATGATACATTTTAATAAAAACTTATTGATTAAATTAATCAATAAAGAATAATAAAACACCTTTCCACTATATTTTTCGTATTCTGTATACGTATTTCGATAACTAAGTTGTCATCATCAGCAGATGTCGCAATTGTATCCATGGCGAAATCCCCACATTGTCATCATCAGCAGGTGTCGCACCTGTATCCACCGCAAAACCCGCACGGTAACAAGTCTATATTTTGACCGTCAAAAGCCAAACACGCTATACATTCGTTTCACATAAATTAAATTATTTTCCAGTCTTAAAAACCAATCACTTGTCTTAAAGTACACTCCTTGCTTAGATATGAGAACCTTTTTAACGGTCGTATATTACTTTTCAATGAAGTAAAAGAGACGAGAATTTGGAATCGGGCCACCATCTGCGTTCAACACGTGATTTCTGTTTTTTTTTAAATATATATGCTTTCGTAGTGGCCTAATTTATGGTAATTATTCACGTATTTAACAAAGCGTAGGAAATCCGTAGTTACGTTATGATTATTCTCTGGCACGTGCTTTACTAAACTAGATTTCCAACGTCGATTAAATGTAATGTGCGCCATATGTTCCCTGCACCGGGTTTCTATCTACGATTGATGAAAAAAACTGAACGAAGCCATCTTTTGTTGCATGCTATGTGCATTATTTTCTTTTGGGAAAATACCAATTTCTATTTTGTGATTATTTCTAATTACTAGGGTATCTAAGAAAACAAGAAAACCATAAATTTAATAGTTGGGAATTTGGAATTAAATTGCTTGTCGAAATCATCATTTATGTGTGTTAAAAATAGTAAAAATGTCATCTACGTACCTAATCCAAACAAAATGTTTGGCGTTTAGTTTAACTTTAGCTTCAAAATTACTTATAAATGAAGAAAGACAATTGCCCATTGGTGTTCTTTGTTTCTGTTCATAAAACTAACCTTCGAATTGGACACAATTTTGAGACTTATGTACATAATGACCACATTATATAAGTCTCAAGGTCTCAATTTTGAGATATAACTAGGGATGTTAATAGAAAAAAATTATTTATTCATTTTCCACTTCAATCTTGTTTTTATAAAGAAATTCTTTTAATATTTTAAAATTTCTGGAATTGGTGCCAAAGGAAATAACGGCGTTACCTCAAATGATAATCTATAATTCATTTGAATAAATTTTAATGAATTGGCAACTGACAAACTCTCAAGATTTTCGGGCAAATTTTTGTATTCATTCATTAACCATTTTGAAATTAAGTGGGAGGGTTAATCTCTGAAACAAGATTAAAATTTTTTTTTTATTTATTCGTGAACATATTATTAAAAATAATAATTTAGACTCCAGTAACTTGAGTAATAAAGGATCTAAGAGCTGGTACTGAAGAATATACACCAGGGAAGTTTTCTTGAGCGCAACCTTCACCCCATGAAACTATTCCGATCAGTTCACCATCGATTACCAGAGGACCACCAGAGTCTCCCTAAAAAAGCAAAAAGAAAAAAGATTTCTTTCAAGTATCCTTTAGGCAGATTAACCTGACACGCGTCCTTCTGTCCTTCAGGATAACCAGCGCATATCATTGCATCAGTAACAATATCACCAATAGTTAGGTAAGTTGCATTGCAATCATCACGGTTCACTATCGGAACAGTAACTGCTTGTAGTTGAGAGGGTAAACTACCGCCTTCGGAAAGCCTTCCCCAGCCTGTAACAACAGCATTTACCCCATCGACAACCTCTTGATTTTGTACAGGTAATCCAATAGGGGCAATGGAATCACTGAAGGTTAAAGAATTTGAAAGTAGTAAAATTGCAATGTCGTTGTGAGATGTTTCTGAATCGTAATCGGGATGTATGGATATTGTGCTAACTTCTACGACTATACCACCGGAACTGCGGTATGAAGAACCTGCTCGAACGGTATAGAAGACAGGATCGTAACTGGAATATAAAATTATGTTCACCTCTTGGTTTGTAATTTTCATGATTGTTTTACCTGAAACAGTGTGCAGCGGAAACTATGTAATCGCTAGTAATAATAGAACCACCACAACTATGACTAAGCAATAACCTTATAGAAACTTGATACGGATACTCTTGAATCTCAACATCTACACCACCAACGATTTTTCCATCGAGATCTGAAGATCGCTTCGATAATGATTTATTTGGGGCACCTAAACCATTTCATAAACTACTGCGATTATTTATATATTTACTAACACCTGTTAACTTACATAATACACCACAAATAAACACAAAAAAAGCGCACAGAATTTGTTGCATCATCTCGAACAATACACTTAATTGAACGTCCCTAAATAAAGTGTTCAAATTTTATAGGTAATTACATGTTTGATAAAATGTTTATCAATATAGCGTGGTGATGTACTATCTTTAAAGTTTCTATTATTGTATTGTATCTTGCAATCCTCTTAATAAAATTCAACCCTTTTTCCTATCTCACTTTTATACGTGAGAAACTAAGCAAACGATTAATTAGAAAACTGGAAGAAATCATCTTTCGTTTCATGCTATGTGCATTAATTTCTTTGGGAAAATATCAATTTCTATTCTATGATTATTTCTAATGTTACACTTCGCATACAAATAATAATTCTCTATATTATGTTTTTTAAATTAAGTTATTTAAATTTAAAAATAGTTCGGGTTTCAAGTCATAAATTATTATTTATCTTGACCTTTTTGTGATATATACAAATGCAGAAATCTTTTGTATTCGTCACGTACTGTCCAACTGTAATAAAGCAACGTCTACTCGCTGTTTTCTAGGAAGTCGAATATAGCGCGCCAATATTCTCGTTTGCTATTGGGTGATTCAAACATGACCAGTATCCTAACTCTTTAGCATACGGGGTGTCTTAAGAGCAGCCGCGTGTAAGACACAGAGACTTTTTCTCAGACCATGAAAAAGTACACACGCATTCCTTGACGTGATCGTCAAGTTGTTTTCCCGCGTTTGGTGTGTCCATGTGTTTAAGTTCGCGTCCTGATCGAGGATATACGAGGGAGCGTTTTTATATTCGCGGAATGAGCGGGTTGTAGAGGGGTGAGTAGGCGCATTGGGGGCGTGGCCTGTGCAGCGACTCATGATTAGTATAAATACGAAGTTTCATTGTTATTAGACAGTTAGTCTTTGAGCTATCGTCAACCAAGTAACATAATCAGGAGTGAAAAGTGAAATATGGAAAAAATCGAATATCGTGCCGTTATAAAGTTCCTTACCAGGCAAGGAAAATCAGTCACGACCATAATGAATGAGATGTCATTGGTTTACGGCGACTCTTGTCCAGGAAAAACCATGATGTACAAGTGGCATAGTTTATTTAAACAAGGAAGGGAATCCCTTGAAGACGACCCGTGGCCGGGCAGGAGCATTGAGGTGACCACGCCAGCACTTATCCAAAACGTTGAACAAATTGTACTCGAAGATGTTCGACTAAAGAAGAAACAACTCGCAGAAATGGTTGGAGTATCCGATACAACAATTTTTAAAATCCTACACGATCATCTCGGCATGTCTAAGGTCAGCGCAAGATGGGTGCAGAGAATGCTCACGCCGCCGCAAAAACAACAGCGCGTAGAGTGTTCGCGTGCATTTTTGGACCTCTGTAATGAAGACAAGGATGGTGTATTGAGTAGAATTGTTACTGGAGACGAAACTTGGGTTCATCATTATGAACCTGAGTCCAAACAAGACTCCATGCAGTGGCATAAAAAGGGCACAGCACCTCCCAAGAAATTTAAAGTGTCACAATCAGCTGGCTCATGGCAACGGTATTTTGGGACTCGGAAGGAATATTGTTGATTGATTATAAAGATAAAGGTGTTTCTATAACCGGAGAATATTACGCTTCAATATTAGAGCGACTAAAAGAAGCCATTAAAAAGAAAAGACGGGGAAAATTGACAAAAGGTGTTCTGCTTTTGCACGACAACGCGCCCGTCCACAAGAGCCGAATTGCGTTAGCTGCCCTGCATAAGGTGGGCTTCGAAATTGTGAATCACCCACTCTAAAGCCCAGACCTGGCCTCGAGTGATTATTACCTGTTTCCGAAAATGAAAAAAGAGCTGCGGGGTAAAAAATTTACTGCCGATGATGAAGCCAAGGAGGCAGTTTCGGCGTATTTTGCAGATAAAGAAAAATCATTTTTTTATGAGGGTATAAATAAATTAATTGAAAGATGTGAAAAATGTATCCGTCTTGCAGGTGAATATATTGAAAAAGAAAAATAATTTGGTTTTTTTTATTTCCACTCCTTGTCCCCTATTCCGCGAATATAAAAACGCTCCCTCGTATATATATACACAAACACGCAAGTACACGCATCGCCCGATGCACATTTTAATCTAACTCTTTGTATATTTTATTAAACAGCTAAATATCGTTAGACTTATCTTTTATTACAGCTTTGCTATTACGTTTATCATATTTTATTTGTTGCTCTCGTTGTTAACTATCTCTATTCAACACATTCAAGCTTTAAGAATTAATTTAACTTGTGAATAAAATTTTAAAGGCATTCCTGTCGTTTTATTCCACTAATAATTTTTCTTTCAGCTTAGCACACGTCCTGGACTTTTAATGCTCATTGTACACAACTACTAATTATTAACTCCTCACCTTACATTAACATTGAATTAACCGTCATTCATTTTCACCTTCTTCAAATGAGGAGGTAATACTAATTACTAGGGCCTCTAAGAAAGGTAAAGTGTCATTGTTTCTTCTGTTTCAACCATAAATTTAATCTTCGGGAATTTTGAATTTAATTGCATGTCGAAATCATCTAAGTCACATTTATGTGTGTTATAAATCGCGAAAATGTTCATCTACATACCCAATCCAAATTCTTGGTAAATATTTAGCGTTTTGTTTAAATTGAACTTCAAAAATCCGCTATAAATGGAGAAAGACGATTGCCCATTGCTGTTCCTTGTTTCTATTCGTCGATCTTACCTTCGAATTGGAAACAATTTTGAGATATAGATAGGGTTGTCGATCGATACATTTACTTTTTCCAGTTCGATCTTATTCTTATAAAGAAATTCTTCTAAATATTTTAAAGTTTCTAGAATCGGTATCGAAGAGAACGACAGCTTTACGTAAAAAATTGTCATCATCAGCAGGTAATTAATCACAACGTCGCACCTGTATCCACGGCAAAATTTCACCATAAAAAGCCAAACACACTGTAGATTCGTTTCATATACCACTTATATTAAAGTACACCCTTCCCCTTGCTTACATAAGTAAACTTTTTAACAGTCGTATATTACATTTCGATGAACTAAAAGAAATAAGAATTTGGAATCAGAGCACCATCGGCGTTTAACATATAACAGGTAGCGCAAAAGTAATATCATAATTTGAATTGGCTACCACTTTTGCAGATAGCGCCAAATGTCAGTGTGTTTTGACATTTATTATGTAGATATATAGAGAATTAGTTGTCAATAAGCCGTGGAGCGGTACACACCTCAAGAACGTGGAATTATTGTTACCGCTTATTTAACAAATTTTCAGTCTGTTGTTTTAACGTAGCGTGAATTTCGTCGTCGTGTTCCATGTGCTCGAACAAATACGCGTTTGACTGAGCGCCTTGTGCAAACTGGGTCCACTACAGATGTCGCAAGAAGTGGCCGGCCTCGTATTGCTCGTTTGACCGAGAACATCGCTGCTGTTGCCGACGCCGTCAAAGAATCCACAAACACCAATCATCGTTGCAACGAATTTTGGTAAAAGATTTGAAGATGTTCCCCCACAAAGTGCAAACTGTTCACGAATTGCTACCTGCAAACCGTCGGACAAGGTTAACTTACTGCCCTACTCTGCTAAGCTTGGTGTAAGAAGAGGATGATTTCGTATCAAAAATCGTAATGAGCGGCAAAGCCCATTTCCACTTAAGTGGTTATGTTAACAAACAAAATTTGGGTTTCTGGCGCACAGAGAATCCACATGAAATGCATGAAGAGTCATTACATCCCCTTAAAGTAACTGTTTGGTGTGGCATTTGCCGTGAAAAAGTGACTTGAATTTATTTTCTTGAAGACGCCACCACCGTAACCGTAAGTGGTGAGCGTTACAAGCAGATATTGAACGAACTTTATTGCCGCTAGTTGCTGCATTAGGTCTCGGTCATCAACAGGATACAGCAACCGCTTGCACAGATTGGGCAACGATGGAGATTTTGAGACACCAATCTCCCGTTTTGGAGATTTCAAGTGGCCGTCCAGATAGCCAGATCTAACAGCACCAGACTTCTTCCTTTGGGGCTGTTTAAAATCCCACGTCTTCCACAACAAACCACGAACCTTGCAAGTCTTGGAATCTAACATTGAAGAAGAAATCGCCAATTTGGAGCCAGATGTTTTGCGAGCAACAGTTCAAAATGCCGTAAAACGAGCGCTATCGCGCATCGACTCGGGAGGTGGCCATTTGAGCAATATCATTTTTTCCAATTAATATCATAATAAATAATAAACTTTTTATGAAAACAGAGCTCTTTTTTTGTCATTTATAACAAAATGGCAGCCAGTTCAAATTATGACGATTACTTTTGCGCCACCTGTTAGTGTCTCTTTTCTGAAACGTATATAGTTTCATATCTAATCCACACTAATTATCGACGTTCTTAACCAAATATAGTCAGTCTGCGGTTACGTTGTGATTATTCTAGCACATGCTTCGCTAGACTAAATTGCTCAGGACGATTAAATTTAACGTGCGTCTTATGTTCCTTATACCGGGTTTCTATCCAACGTTTTGTCTAATCTATGTACTGTTTATTGCATACTAGATATTTAGTTTCGTAAATCCCCGATTTCTTTTTGATCTCGACTTTGTCTTTCGCATTTCCTAAGAGGCATTTAATAGAGTTAGTGGATTGAAATGTAACTTGAAAATCACGATCTTTACAAACGCTATTTACATTTTTCGTCAAAGTGTGAAACAGTAATCATATAAATGGCTTGTTTCTATTGTTTTGAGGTGATAGACATATGGTATCCCAGATTAACTTTTTTATATTAGCCTTCCTACTTAATCTATTGATTATTTCCGAATCAAAGCTGTTGTATCTTGACATACTCTTAATAAAAGTAAATTAAGTAAGTGGGAGGGTTAATCTCTGAAACAATATTTAAAAAATATTTTTTTTTATTTATTCATGAGCGTATTATTAAAACAAATAAATTAGACTCCAGTAACTTGAGTAATAAAGGATCTAAGAGCTGGTACTGAAGAATATACACCAGGGAAGTTTTCTTGAGCGCAACCTTCGCCCCATGAGACTATTCCGATCAGTTCACCATCGATTACCAGAGGACCCCCGGAATCCCCCTAAAAATACAAAAAATTAAGATTTCTTTCAAGTATCCTTTACACAGATTAACCTGACACGCGTCTTTCTGTCCTTCAGGATACCCAGCGCATATCATTGCATCAGTAACAATATCACCTATAGTTAGGTAAGTTGCGTTACAATCATCACGGTTCACTATCGGAACAATAACCGCTTGTAGTTGAGAGGGTAAAAGTCCGCCTTCGGACAGCCTTCCCCAACCTGTAACAACAGCATTTACACCATCGACAACCTCTTGGTTTTGCACGGGTAATCCAATAGGAGCAATAGAATCACTGAAGGTTAAAGAGTTTAAGAGTAGTAAAATTGCAATGTCGTTATGAGATGTTTCTGAATCGTAATCGGGATGTATGGATATAGTGTCAACTCCTACGACTATACCACCGGAACTGCGATACGAAGAGCCTGCTCGAACGGTATAGAAGGCAGGACCGTATCTGAAATATAAAATTATGTTCACATCTTGGTTTGTAATTTTCATGATTGTTTTACCTGAAACAGTGTGCAGCGGAAACTATGTAATCACTAGTAATAATAGAGCCACCGCAATTATGACTGAGCAATACCATTACAGAAACTTGATATGGATAGTCTTGAATTTCGACATCTACACCACCGACGATTTTTCCATCGAAAACTGAAGATCGCTTCGATAATGATTTATTTGGGGCACCTAAACCATTTCATAAATGACTGCGATTATTTATATATTTACTAACACCTGTTAACTTACATAATACACCACAAATAAACAAAAGAAATGCGCACAGAATTTGTTGCATCATCTCGAACAATACACTTAATTGAACGTCCCTAAATAAAGTGTTCAAAATTTATAAGCAATTACAAGTTCGATAAAATGTTTATCAATATTAACATGGTGATGTACTATCTTTAAAGATTCTAAATATGTACTTTCTTTGTTAAATTTATCAAAAGCTAATGGAAAAATTACATTATATAGTAATTAACAACAGTTTAATTATAGAAAACAAAGTCGTGGTTCGGTTCTAATGTGCATACTACAAAATACTCTGGTAGTTCGTTATCATAAAATTAATTTTGATAGTGACCACATGTTCATAGCCCATATAACTAAAGGATTACCAATTTAAAAAACAAATAATAAAGAATTGCGGAAATATAATATGGGGAAGCTCAGATATGGAAAAGTAACAAAAGAATTAAGAGATTCAATAGAGCCAAAACTATAATGTTGCACTTTATGTTTTCGCGGACATACGATGAAGATGTAATGGGTGTCTTTTAAGCTGCATGAGAACTTTCGATATCGATAACTATGGTTTAACAGCTGATAATGTCAAACTGTGGTGACATTTCCGTTGAGTCAGGTTTGGCAAGTCATCATGAATCGCTTAACGCCAGAACAACGCTTCCAAATTGTGGAAATTTGAAAAAAATAAATCTGCTCGCGAAGTTCATAGAGCACTTCGTCCATTTCACGGTCAACATAATCGGCCTAGTGAGCAAGCAATTCGTGCAGTTATTGATCATTTTCACACCAATTTTACTCTTTTCGATTCAAAACCATCAACAAGACAAAGAAATGTGCGTACAGAAGAGAATATTGCTGCTGTATCGCAAAGTATTGAAGAAGACGCCCAAATGTCGATCCGTCGTCGTCCTCAACGTATTGGCCTTTGTCCTTCGACTACGTGGAAAATTTTACGTAAGTATCTTCGCTTACGTGCCTATATAATACAGCTCGTGCAAGAATTGAAGCCAAACTACCATCGCTCGCTTCGCATTTTTGCTGATTGGACTCATTTGAAACTGGCTGAAGATGAGCATTTTTATCAAAGAATTGTGTTTAGTGATGAAGCTCATTTCTGGTTAAATGGCTACGTCAATAAGCAAAATTGCCCCATTTGGAGCGAAGACAATCCTCAATCCGTTAACGAATCACCATTACATTCATTAAAATTGACTGTTTAGTGCGGCTTGCACGCATCATCGGTCCTTATTTATTTCGAAATGAAGAAGGAGCTACCGTTACGGTGAATGGCGAGTGCTATCGAGACATGCTGACTGAATTTTTGTTTCCAAAAATTAATCAGCTAAACATCGACGACATTTGGTTCCAACAACACGGCGCAACTTGCCATATAGCCACCATTGACGCCATACGGCCGAATTTATTGGAAAAAGTAGTCCAAAATTGGACTGACTGAATGAACCATGTAACTCGTAGCCGCGGCGGACATATGCCGGAAATCATATTTAAAAGATAAATGCCATGAAACCATCTACCAGATTATAATAAAAAAGATTTCTTTCCAACAATATTTCTGTCTTGTATTATCATTTTAAGTTCTCTAGCTCTTAAAAAGACAACCAATCTATATTTATACTTTATATACCTTTAATAATAATCATAAAAATGTATATATATAATATAACACTTATAAATGATGGAAACACGTCTTCTATTTTGCCCAAAAGATTGTACTTTTTAAGTAGGTTCTTATTACACGATTAATTAATTATTTTTTATGATGTTAGGCAATCAATGTAGCATAATATATTCATGAGCACAGCCTGTAGAATTCAAATTCCTGGAGTGTAATTTTTGATTAACGATAATTTTACCGGCGTACAATTCTAGTCAGTTAGCTTCACGTCTGTCTATTGTCGTAGCTGAGAAAGTTTTCCTAAAGAAATCGCTATTAGCGATTCGAGGCAACGCTTCCTATCGGAAGATATTAGGACATTTTCATTAGTATACACACACTACATGTACAATGGAAGGTCCCAAGCGCTGCCTGGATGAATCCGCGAGAAGTCGAGTCGTCGAAATACAATTGTCATATAGAACGATCACTGAGTAATGTCGAGCGAGCATTACAAGAATGAAATTTCGATTGATTAATGATGAACGACCTCCAACAAGGCACCCCTGCATGACAGCAGAGTGTGAAAATCACGCATTGGTTTATGCTTAGATAGCGTTGTTGAAGGTGTGATGCAAGCATTCAACCACACTATGTCCGTTGTCAACAGTGCATTATGTCATGGGGTGTTATAGCATACGAAGACCGTTCACATCTAGTGCATGTAACGCAGAGAATTACAATTCATATTAGTCATAATATATATAATAATAAACAGCTACTTGAATAGATAATGGACAGATCGTATCGATCATCGAAAAAAAAATAAACACGTCTGAACATTTATTGAACGGTCGAGCTATTTATAATCTACTTCTAATGGAGTTTTAACACGTATCCTCTTCACCAATCAATTACACAGGCCAACACACCTTTTGGTGCCTGCGATTTTTTAACTGTTCCTGGGTAATTTTTGGATGCAGAATGTAAAAAAGTTCTCAGATTTGGTCTATCAGATCTAGTTTTTGAGATTTTTTTAAAAAATTGTGTATATATTTTACGTTATAACTGTTATATAATATTACTATTGACAATTAAAAAAACAAAGACACATGGATTTAAGTATTTATTGCAAAAACTTAATTTACATAATTACATTAGTCACTAATCACATAAAAATTTTCTTTTATACGACTTTCTAGAATGGAGTTTACTAGGGCAGTCTCGCTGAAGGCTCCAGCAGTAGTCCGCCATCATGTGGCTATCCCATCGTCCTTGATAACGATCTTCCATAGTTTTAATATCCTGATGGAATCTTTCCCCCTGTTCTTCACTACAATCACCTAAGTTTTCTGAAAAACGATCTAGGTGGCTGTGGAGGTAGTGAACTTTTATACTCATGTTACAGCCGAGAATATTAAAATTTGAAAGCATAGTTTCCACTAATTCTACGTAATTCTCTGCTTTATGATTGCCAAGAAAATTTTGTACTACTTGAACAAATGAACACCAAGCGTTAGATTCAGTCTCGTTCATTGATGTGCTGAATTGTGGATCTTTAACAAGTTGCCTTATTTGAGGACCATCAAATATACCAGCTTTTAGTTTTTCCGTGCTAATGCCAGGAAATTTACGTGAAAAATACCCAAAACAATTTCCATCTCGATTTAAAGCCTTCACAAATTGCTTCATTAAGCCTAGCTTGATAGGCAAGGGCGGAAGTAAGATTTTTTTCTCTTGCAACCAAAGGTTCGTTGATCACGTTTTGTTTTCCTTGTATCATGACATCTCTTGAAGGCCATTTTTTTTAACCCAGTGCTCATTTTTATCTCTGCTGTCCCAAAGGCACAAAAAACAAGAATATTTTGTATAACCACGATAAAGTACATATTTATCTCTTTATTTGTTGTCCTTTATCAGAACAAAATATCAATTAACCTGTAACCTGTATCTCAAAAACTAGAGCTGATAGAAAAAATCTGGTGGCATTTTTGGAATCAGCACATTAAAAACATCTAAAATCAGATGTTAGATTTCCGGCACCAAATTTTTTTTTTCATTTTGTTACCCTGTGTTATCCATTACTAAGTTTTATTAAAATTATAATAAACCTTTGTATCTATACCAGGTAAAATTATTTTAGTCGTTTGTAACTCTAAATTTTTTCTTGCATTTAAAATATTGGTACTTATTGAATCTCTCTTTCTATCTGTTATCTCTACATCTTTTAGTCGAGCTGAATTTAACGTACATATAATCAATTGATAGCACAATTACAAGCGAAAAAGTTCAAAAACATCCCAATATACGAGTACAGTTGCAAATGAAAATTTCAACTGGTCAAAAAAGGGATGATGAGAATATTAAAAAAATATAATAATTATGACAAAATCGCTCATCTAGCCTAAAGCAATCAACACGACAACAAAATTTAAAGCACGACACTCAAATATAAACGACGATAATAAAGACACTCCTCTGCATTAGCGATTATTATAAACGTCATTATAACAAAAGAAAGTGCGCATACACGTGAACTAAATAGTAATTAATGATGACTAAATCACATAAGACAATATATACTTTATCTGTCAATTATCGCGTACAGTTTACTGAGGGGATTTTTAGTAACAATTCAATTTTTCGATAAGATCAATCTTATCATGCTCTATATATCGATAGCTACTGCTAATTCAATGTAAACGGTGTCCTAAAAACCAAGATCAAAATAGATTAGATGTCTAAATAGGTTGGTTTTTGTAATTATTTAAATTATAGAGACAATTGAAGTTGAGAACTGTTTTATTGTAAATATTAAAATTTTAAATTATAATACGGGAGAAACATTAATTTAATTTATTCGGATTTAAAGTTATGTATTCCCGTGTCTAGTTTATAATAAATTATTCAAAATACTTCTTGTTAGATCCTAATAGGCACGTACATAATGGGTATCCCAAAAGTAACGCAAGATTTGAATTTGTCGCCATTTGTGCAGTAAAGTGTTGGCAATCCTAAAAAAAAACAATTCGACAGCTGACAGTTTAGGGTTAGTAAAAATGGAGCGTTACACGATAGGACAACGTGTCTTCATTATTGAACAATATTTCAAAAATAATGAAAGCTTGACGGCCGCAGTTCGAAAATTTCATACAAAATATGGTCAGAATAGTGTTTTAACTTCGTCAACTGTGAAAAGATTAATTGAAAAATTCAGGGAGACTGGATCCGTTGGAGACGCCAAATACACTGGTCGTCCAAAAACAAGTCGTTCAAATATCAATATCGAAGCAGTGCGTGAAAGTGTCGGTGACAATCCAGGAACCTCAATTCGGCGTCGTGGACAAGAATTGCAAATTTCAAGAAGCTCTCTACAGCGTATGCTCACTAGAGACCTGTGTCTCCGTGCTTATAAAATTCAATTAACACAACAACTGAAGCCTAATGACCATGCACAGCGAAGAGAGTTCGTTGAATAGATTATTGAACATCAACAAATGGATGCTAATTTTTCGAGCAAAATCATCCTAAGCAATGAAGCACATTTTCACCTTGATGGCTTTGTTAATCGCCAAAATTGCCGCTTTTGTGGTTCTGAGAACCCACATCTGATTGTCGAAAAACAAATGCATCCACAACGTGTCACTGTTTAGTGCGGATTTTGGGCTGGAGGCATAATTTGACCATAATTTTTTGAAAATGAGGCTGGTCAAGGAGTGACTGTTACTGGTGCTCGATATCGGGACATGTTAACACACTTTTTTAGCATCTCCCGGCACCAAGTCATACGTCGTGTTATCTGCTTTTCAGTCAGTCGATGCGGCACCTAAAGAGAACAAAGTTTCTTCATGTATAAATGATCGTGCAGAGTCGAACAAATTGCTGGTGTATTTAGGCATGAAGTACCCTCTACCTGTTGGTAGGTCACTCGCCTGTCCTCGCTAAGCATTCTCCTCACAGTAGCAACGTTTTCCTCCGTAACGGAAAACGTTGCTACTGTGTTGCCTTCTCAGCATTCTTCACGGTTCTATTCCCGCTTTGGAATTCTCTATGTCACCTGAATATCGTTGTGCGATGTCGGCAAACATCACCTAGTGCAAGAGTCATTTCTTCGAAACACTTGTCTATATTTAAACTACGCACGAAAATATAACACAGAACTGCCCTTATTTCATTTCGTGACCACGAGCCCATCGCAAGCACTTTACACTCTCACTGCTAATGAATAACTGAGCCCATCGTACGAACATGTCTCAACATGTAGCAGCAACAAGCAGCTTCCTACGATTCATTGTCGCGTCATGCAAAACTTTCCTAGTACCCTTTGTATAGAGTTTTACACAAAAGAAACTGTGGTTACTGAATAGGACACAATAATACGTTCATTGGTGCCCTCACTCTTATTCTTTTTTATTGCTAACCACGAAAACCATATTGAAATATGGTAAAAACAAATTATAGAACTTTGCCTGTTAACCGAGAATGTCTCCTCTCGTTATCGTTAGTTTTAAGTATTTGTAGAAAGTTATTTGTAATAAATGTATTCTCATTGTAACATGCTGCAAGGCAAAATGTACAAAAGTGTATTTAAAATATATTTTATATATATTGTACATGTTTTAATTTGAATTATATTTATTTACTACGACTTGTCAACCGTGTGCATTAAAATACTTTGCAGTATTGCTTTTGTTTCTATTCGTTTACTATGTTCAGATAAGTTCTGATGATCATTATAATTTTAAAATTGGTCGATTTTATTATGTTTTCCAGTGCACACGAAATGTACATCTAGTTGTTTAAAATTAACACTTAGTTTGTGAAAAACTAAGGTGTTTATTTCAATAATAAAGGGTTTTCCAATAAGGACTTGACAACTTTTTTTCAAAATAAAATGCAGACCATTTGAGATATTTCAAAAACTTTATTATCGGGTTGAAGTACAATCAAAACATTTATGAATGGAACTCGACTTCGTTCATATGGCCACCGCGGGCACGTTTGCAGCGGTCGATTCGTTGGACCCAATTTTCGATGACTCGGCCAAACAATTCGGCCGAAACGGCTGCTATTTCGCGGTCAATGTTGGCTCTGAGCTCTTCCAACATTGTCGGCTTGTTGGCATAGACCAATGACTTGACGTAGCCCCAAAGAAAAAAGTCTAGAGGCGTTAAATAGCACGAACGAGGCGGCCAATCGACTGGTCCATTTCTTGAGATAACACGCTCATCAAACTTACTCTTCAATAAATCGATTGTAACGTGTGCTGTGTAGCTTGTAGCATCGTCCTGCTGAAACCACATGTTGTCCAAGTCCATATCTTCCAATTCGGGCCAAAAATAATCGGTAATCATGGCGCGATAACGATTACCATTCACAGTAACATGACGATCATTATCGTCGACGATAAAATATGGCCCTATGACGCCGCCGGCATGCAAACCGCACCAAACAGTTATTTTTTGTGGATGAAGTGTTGTTTCATGAAGCACATGTGGATTTTCACCCGACCAATAACGCATATTTTCCTTATTGACGAACCCATTGAGCCAAAAATGAGCTTCGTCACTGAAAATGATTTTGCGATGAAATTGATCATCTTGGCGCATCTTTTCCAGAGCCCAATCGGAGAACGTACGTCGCTTCAAATGGTCCATCGGCTTCAATTCATGAGACAGCTTGATCTTGTATGGGTGTAAACCAAGATCCTTACGCAAAATTCGCCATAAAGTGGTTTGGACGATGCCCAACTCTTGAGAACGCCGTGGAATTGACTGATTTGGATCATTTACTACGGACGTTTCAACGGCAGCGATATTTTCGACACTTCGACCAACCCGTTGTCTCACTGGCACGCCAACATCACACAACGAATGTGTAGACTCAAATTTTTGCACTAAACTTGTTACTGCCTGGCTACTAGGGCGAGAATTACGACCGAAAATCGGAGTTAACGCTCTTAAAGTAGCGGTCACCGTCTCCGAATTTCTATAGTAAATTTTTATAATTTGCGGACGTTGTTCGTTCGTATACTTTACCATGACGAAAATGTTAAGTTTACTGAATAAATTGACAGTGACAGTTCGATGATTAGTGAAAGGGTGCGTTCACAAATTGAATTAAAATTTGTCAAGTCCCTATTGGAAAACCCTTTATTTATTACTTCCTAATTTATTGTATTTAATAAATCTCGTGATGCTTTTGAATCTAAAATTAAGCTAGTTAATAACTTATTGGAAAGTTACTACCTTATCGCACTAGGGGTATCGAGGTAGAAGCTGATGGCTTACTATTATTTTTTGTTTCTTTTCACCACATTAATGAAAAACGAAAATGTAATTACTCTTTTATTATTATTAAATATTATTTCTATAAGAAATATAAAACATTAAATTCCAGTGATTTCTCTGATGTAAGATCTAAAGAATGGTATGCTCGCGTACACTCCAGGATAAGTTGGTTGAGCGCAGCCTTCGCCCCAAGATACCAATCCAACTAACACTCCGTTTGCAGCCAAGGGACCACCAGAATCTCCCTGAAAAGAAAAAGGATAATTGTTAAATTTCGAGTACTTTTTTTTATTATATTTGCTTTCAAAATAAGAACAAAAGGATCATCCTATTAATGTACTCAGTATACAATTTTAAGTTAAACTACCTTAACTACATACATATAATTTTATTTATGGCGTATTATCAGACTCGAAACCGTATTGCTTGGTGGTTTACTTGGGTTAAGCAAGTGTTTAGAGAACGGTAGGTACAGGTTCGAGTCCTAGTTCAATACAGAAAATTTTCAAATAATTTTCTGTAATTAATAATAACGATGGAGCAACATGAAATGTTTTCTTTCTTAATTTATTTAGAATATTTCCTATGTAATATAAATAAAGGCTTTGACCGGATTCTTTTAAGCCCACAGCTTCTTTCCATTTCTGTCTCCTCTCCAGTTTCCAGTGCCCATTTTTCCTCCATCGCCTCCCCTTTTCATTTTCTTCTTGTACATAACAGAAACACTATTGCATTTAAAATATATATACATACCTGGCAAGCGTCTCTTCCTCCTTCGACAAATCCAGCACAAATCATGTCGGATGTAATCGACAATTCGTGATCAACATAAAATTGATAGCATTCTTCTTGACCGACAATAGGTACAGTAACGGCTTGTAGCTGTACAGGTCCTGCACCACCTTCGATTAGAGCTCCCCATCCTGACACTACACTGTTAGTGCCTGCAGCGATTACTTCATTGTCCGATGCTAATGTAATCGGAGATATTGACGAGCTGAAGCTTAACGAAGATGACAGCAAAATAATGGTAATGTCGTTTTCTATGGTGGTTGAATTGTAATCTGGATGAACGAAGATGTTGCTAATTCCAACGAGTACTCCGCCAGAGTTGTGAAATGAAGAACCAGCTCGTACATTGTACCACGATTGAGGCCAGCTGTTGAAAAAGAAATCGTATAAATCCGTTAGTGTTTTGGCAGTTTTTGGTATAATACCTGACACAGTGAGCTGCTGATAGGATAAAAGTGTTACTAATAATCGCACCACCACACCAATGGCTGCCGAGTAATTGTAAAGAAACTTGGTACGGGAATTCCTCAATGGTTACGTCTTCACCACCGACGATTCTTCCATCTAATCGGGGAACGCTGCGTAAAACAGATAGATTCCCTGGGGCACCTAATTTTTGACGAAACGTATTAGCTATGGTATTAACAAAAATTTAGAACCTTTACCATAAATACTGGAAGCAAATAATAAGCAAAACAATACAGACAACATCCTGATTTATTGGTTTACTTTACAGAAACTGATGTATCGAAATGATGTGCCCGTAACAAAATGTTGAAAATTTATACAATGTTTAAATTTGCATATCTTCTGTGTACTTTTTCTGAAGGGAAATTATTATTTTTCATTTTAACAAATATGCAAATATTTTCAGTACTTTTCAAAGGGGAACTTTTCAAACTATTAAAATTTTAATATCTTTCTAAAATATCAAATAAATTATCATTAAGATTATCACTTGATAGATAAGTCCCATTGGTAATTTGAAATCGAATAAATTAAACTAAATTTCATATATGCGTACGTAAAGGGTATTTAAATATTGGTTGTAAATCTTAAGGTGCTTTTTCTTTATTAGTTTTAGTAATTTTAGAATTCGAATATAATTTTCAAAACATCAACTATTTAGAAACAACAGTAAAAATTTCGAGGAAACAGAGTAGGTAGCAAAATATTTTTGCGTGCTTCGGGGAGGAATGTCTTCATGGTGTTACTGAGTCTATGATCGTCCTTACGGATAAAGTTTGAACGTTTATCTATCTCGATTCTTTGATGTTTCTTTCATGTTCTACGATGATAGTATCTAATACACGCGCTTCTTCAAAATTACTTTATGTCTGTTTTCATGAGCATGTTCTGCAACCACTGATTACTGAATTCTGTTCCTTAATTCTTTCGTCAATTGATATCCCTGTTTGTCCAATATATTAACTTGTATACTCCTTCCTCTTCTGTTCACAACGATTCGTCTTTAACTTCAAAAAAGTTATTTTGATTGCAGTACAAAAACGTACTTCTACATTTTTCTTAATCGATTACTTCCTATCTTCTCAGCGACTTCACATGTGTAAGGTAAACGGACGAATTCTCTAGCTGGTTCCGTTTCTGTTGGTGAAGTTTCCGTTCTGAACTTCCTTTAAGGTCTTTTTATTTCTATATTACTATATTTATTCTCCATAAATACTTCCTTAACGTGTCTCTTCTCTTTCTCCAAATGTTCGGTATTTCCGATCGTTCCTGTTCTATGAATTAGTCTTAATAAGAGATCTCTTCTGCTTAGAATGGTGAAAGAACGCGACATGCAGATATCTATCAGTATGTGTTTTCTTCCTGTACTCGGTGTTGTGGTTTTCTGGACTATGCGCGATATATCATTACATCTAGAAACGGTAATTTTCCTTCTTCTATTTACATCGTAAACATAATAGAGGCTCGTTCTATGTTGATGTGATCGAACAATTCATGTAGCTTTTCTTTTCCATGTGGTCAAATCATCATCAACTTGTCTTAGCTCATACTTCGGGTTCTTCTTCAAATACTTCCATAAATAAGTTGGCTATCACTGGTGATGGTGAACACTCCATTGCTACGCATTGCAATCCCATAGAAAGTACGTAATCGATAAGCATAGCTTCACGAGATCTGTAGTGACATTAGATTATGTTGGTAAATAACGAAGTTTCATTAAAGTTCACTAATATATCTTCTAGATACATTGTCAAGTTTATCGCATACGATTTTAGCAATGTCGACAGGTATCTGGCAATGGAATCGATGGAACCCAGTGGTACTTCTTTGTGTATCTTAGATCATTCATATATTATTAGTAGTCGACTGGCTTCAGGCATCATCTTCTTACTATCTTCTTCTGGGAACGCCGATTTTTTTCAATGGACCTTTCACTTACTTCACATTCTTTTCGGTAAGATCTCTCTGGAAGACTGGGTAGATGTAGGGGTTCAGTACATCGATTTGTAGGTATATTTGGCTCTATTTTTAATATCGTCAGGCCCTTTTATATAATCTAAGTAATAGAAAACATCGAAAATGTAAAAATTTTCTCAAAGAACTTCTTGATCTCAATTTAAGATAGAAGGGGAAGAAGAGGAAGTAGACGAATAAGAAAAACTAAAAGAGGAGCTGGAAGGTACAGAAAACGAAGAACAGCAAGACAGACATAAACACTAATTTGAAAAGATGTAATTTTAAAAATATTTTGTATTACTTTTGTATTTGGCTATTACAATTTGAACATTAAAAGAATCATTCAAACGTTAATAACACTCTGTTTAGTATACGTTTCAATTCATCTCTCAGCAGGTAAACTTGTGTTAGTAACGACTGATTCTTTGTGGGCGTGTCTTATCTTTTCAATACAGAAAAATAATGAAGAGAAGAGACCTCCCCCTTTCGTTCAAACATACGAATGTACCCCTGAAATAAAAAGGGTGTGTCATCTTGTTAAAATCGGCAACACTTTAAAATCTTGGCGAATTACCATTAGATGAATGTTAAAATAATAATTCGATTGCTAATAACACCCTGTTTATTACGCGTTTCAGGGAATTCACTTCTCATCAGGTAAACTTGTGTTATTAACGAACGATTTTTTGTGAGTTTGTCCTACCTATTCAATTACAAAAATAATAAAAAACAATACCTCCCTCTTTCTTTCAAACATATGAACACGCCCTTGTTATTCCGTTCGTACACTCGTATGTATAATATATATATATATATATATATATATATATATATATATATAGGGCGTGTTCGTATATTTGAAAGAAAAAGGGAGGTATTGTTTTTTATTATTTTTTAAATTGAAAAGGTATCATAAACTCACAAAAAGTCGTTCGTTAATAACACAAGTTTACCTGACGAGAGGTGAATTCCTTGAAACGCGTAATAGACAGGGTGTTATTAATAATCGAATTATATATATATATATATATATATATATATATATATAATTCGATTATTAATAACACCCTGTCTATATATATATATATATATATATATATATATATATAATTCGATTATTAATAACACCCTGTCTATTACGCGTTTCAAGGAATTCACCTATAAAAAAAATAATAAAAAACAATACCTCCCTTTTCCTTTCAAATATACGAACACGCCCTTGTTCTTCCGTTCGTACATTCGTATGTTTGAACGAAAAAGGGAGGTATTGTTTTTTCATTATTGCAATTTTACTCATGAATATTTTTACGATCTTCATTTTTTTTTTAATTTAAAATACATTTGCTAAATAAATGTACCTATTTGATTACAATATTTGTCCCCTATTCTCATAAATAATAATTGTTTTAATGAATCGACTTTTAGGTCCGTAATATATTAAAATTGTTTCAAAATACATACATATTTTATTATCACCACTTTTGTAAAATTTTATATCAATTTCTGTAAAGATGTTTTGAACACGTTTTCCGAATTATGTAACACTGTGTGTCCGCGTGAAAAATGCATATTAGAAAACGGCCCCTTGCTGGAATGAATTTGAAACCCCTGTCATAAAAGATTGAAACGAAACACTCTAATGTATAAAACTATTATTCTTTCTATATTTATTTCGAAAACTCACGCTGAAAATTGCAAGTCGTCCCAATTGTGGAGGACATTTGCGTCCATTTAAAATACTTTTTGGCTCAAAAAGAAAATAGTTCGGAGCCTGTCGTAGGGTGAATTATTTACCCACAAAATTTCAAATTCTTATTTCTATAATCCTTGTGTTTTTAATCCTACAAGGGTAGTTTGACAAGTAGTGAGAATGGAAAAGGAAAACGAATTTTTTAAATAGAAAATAATTTTTATTTTTCAATATACTCTCCTAAAAGAGCAATACATTTATTCCAACGGTGCTCCAATGCTCTTATGCCATCTCTAAAATACGATTCCGGAAGGCTTGCAAAATACTCATTCACGAAGTTGATAAGCTCGTCGTTAGACAAAAATTTCTTTCCATCTAGTGCCGTTTTCAATTTTGGAAAAAGGTGGAAGTCGAAAGGGGCTAGATCCAGCGAATAAATGCAACTCGTGGATTTTGGACATCGCAACTGTGCTTTTTAGCACGAATCTCAATATTTAATTTTTGTAGAAGTTCTGCATTATATTGTCCGTTTATTCTGGCACCTTTCTGAAGGTAATTAATGAGCGAAATGCCCTTCGAATCCCAAAAAATTGATGCCATCACCTTGTTTGCCGATAAAGTGGTTTTCGCTTTCTTTGGAGGTGCAGAACCACGTTCTAACCATTGTTTCGACTGTTGTTTAGTGTCAAATCGCCTACAAAAATCAACCTGATTCCGCTTATGTAGGTCCAAACACCCATTGGAAATGCGCAAGCGAGTGAACTTTTGATCAATCGTAAGCAATCGCGGCACCCATCTTGCCGAAAGCTTGGAAAGACCCAATTCTTTCGTTAAAATGTGGTGTACGTGTTCTGTTGAAATGTTTACTATGTCTGCTATCTCTCTCATCATTTCCTTAGAAGTCACGATTTTGGCTGCTCCAGAGCGCGCTTCATCAACACAGCTTGTTCTACCACGTTAAATTCATTTACCCATCTACTTATTGTGGCGGATGATGGAGCAGATTCACCTAATGTTTCCCGTAACTCATCTTTTATTTCGGTAGCTTTCATGCCCTTAATTACGACGTATTTAATCACAGCACGATACTCTGTTTTTTCCATTTTAACAAAACGACGTGTCGCTTCTTTTTCAATCAGCTGTCAAAAATAAACTAATCAACGGATTTATCTAAATATCGGAATGTAAACATATAAATAGGCAAGCTAAATTACAGTGCATTTGTTTTACCAATTAGAGCGCTACCTATGTGTCATTCTCACTACTTGTCAAACTATCCTCGTATTTCAAATTAATAAACACGGACAATAAAAGCACTTCTATAATTTCTTCTTTCTGTTTAAAATATTTTGCATGCGTAACAAGTAAATAGATGTACGTAAGTCTAAAAGGTTTGAGATTTTTATCTAATTTACCTAGTTTAAAGGTGTACCAATCAACTGATTGTCTTTCAATTTTAAATATTTACAATCATTCATGTATTTGCTACAATACTTAAGAAGCTTTCCTTGTAACAAAATAAAGATTTATTCCACCATAATCTCACCTATTTTTTAACAATTATAAGGGAATATAAAACTATGATTTACATTAAACAAGTCACACTTAAGTCTCTTTTAAATGGTGAAATATTCTTGACGTACACACGCACTATTAAATGAAGAACTCTTCCTCGTCGAAGGTATTCAATATTTATTTTTATGTAAGTATTCGATATTACAATGTTCAAGCATTCGGCACCAACTTTCCTTTGAAATAATCATGATCTTAATGATAGCGCACAGCGTATCTATATTAAAATTTTGATATTGTAAAAATCCCCTTTGAAGAAAAATTCTAAGAATATTTGCATATCTCTTTCAGTGTATAATCAATAATGTACGATTATAATCTACTAATACGAAAAAATCCCATTATAAATGCAAAAAGGATATGCAAATTGTGGATCTGCCCATTGTATAAATACCCAAAATTCTATTCCAAATACATCATTTCATAGTAGTCTCTGTAGAGCAAAACAATGAGAATGTTGCCTATTCTTCTCTGCTTACTATTTGCTTCAAACATCAATGGTAAGTTTTCCAATTTTTTTTTAAAGTGAAAGCTAAAATGTTTGTTGTAAATTAGGTACACCGGAGACTCTATCTCTTTTACTGGACGCTTCCGGACTAGATGGAAGGATCGTCGGTGGCGAAGATGTAACCATTGAAGAATTCCCATACCAAGTTTCCTTACAAATGCTTGGCAGTCATCGGTGTGGTGCTGCAATTATTAGCAGTAACTTCGTGCTGTCAGCTGCTCACTGTTTCGGGTACTTTTAAATTGCTAATTTTTGATGTATTTGTACGACTTCTTTCTTATTAGCTGGCCTCAATCTTGGTTCACCGTACGAGCTGGTTCTGCATACCACAATTCTGGAGGAGTTACTGTCGGAGTTAGCAGTATCTCCGTACATCCAGATTATAGTTCCTCCACTTTAGAAAATGACATTGCCATTGTTCTACTGTCAAGTTCATTAAGCTTCAGCTCATCTGTTGCGCCAATTGCACTACCTTCGGATAACCAAGTAATTCCTGCTGGAACTAACAGTGTCGTGTCAGGATGGGGAGACCTGTATGAGGATGGACCAGCACCTGTACAACTACAAGCCGTCACAGTACCTATTGTCGGCCAAGAGGAATGTTACCAATTTTACTTCAACCATAGGCTGTCGATTACGTCCAGTATGATTTGCGCCGGATTCGTGGAGGGAGGAAAAGACGCTTGCCAGGTAAATTTATATTTTATTTGCAATGTTTTTACTGAAAAAAGTGATCATGTCAAATATATTGAAAATTTTCTTCTAGGGAGATTCTGGTGGTCCTTTAGTCGCAAATGGAGTACTAGTTGGATTGGTTTCTTGGGGTGAAGGTTGTGCCCAACCAAATTACCCAGGCGTGTACGCGAGCGTTCCGTATTTTAGATCTTACATCAGAGAAATTACGGGAGTTTAGAAACTTTATATCTTCATGAAAATTAGAAAGTGTACATAGATATATGGAAGTAATGATATTACTGCATATTTATATAATATTATATTGAATGAAAATAATTAATAAACCATTTTAAGCAGAAAAAATTAATTGAAACACACGATTACCCTAAGAAAATAAACTTGTACAAGGCTTCAAAAAGATAAAATAAAAACCTCTCTAATATCAAAAGTATAGACAATTTCGAACTCTTCAACTAAAGGTTGCTTTTAAAGTAATTTGAGACGCCAAATCCGAATCTTCAATCCGTTTTTTCAGTACAATATTCCACAAATTCATATTTTGCAATTTTTGACAATTACTGGCCATGAAAAAATAATACCTCCCTCTTTCGTTCAAGCCCATGAATGTGTGAAATCGGTTACAAAGTTGCCAATGCGTAAATAGACGAACACTTTAAAATCTTGGCCATTGCCGTTAGATGAACGTTAAAAAATCAGTCGAACACCCAGGCAAAATTGTGTTATTAGAGAACGATTCTTTGTGAACTTATCGCACCTTTTCGATATATAAAAATGATAAAAACGTAATACGTCTCTCTTTCGTTCAAATATACGAATGTTCGTTCGATCGTGCATTCGCATGTTTGAACGAAAAAGGGAATAATTGCTTTTTCATAATTTTTCTATATCGAAAATATGCGAACCCCACAAAAAAAATCATTCGCTAATAACACAAGTTTACATGATGAGAGGTGAATTCCTTGAAACGCGTAATAAACAGGGTGTTATTAACATTCGAATTATTCTTTCGACATTAATTAATGCCCATTTTATTCAATTAAAAGTGATAAATCAGAAATGAAGAGAGGTTCAAATGTATCGTTTATATTCTTTAGCGCTTCACGTAGTCGTTCATCATGCCACCATCCCAAAACAGTATTTCTTTCGATTTTCGCCATATCTGCAGCCGTTCTCCTTGCTTGTCGCTTGTATCGCCCATGCTTTCAGGGACAAAATGGGGATGAGAATACAGGAAATTAATTTTGAGAAGCACTCGAGCTCCAACTTTGAGGTAATTTTGCAATAAATTACCGGTTATTTGCTTGATTTTTGCGTACGACGACTTGGAAAACATTTTGGTTAAGTAGAGAGAGATCAGTCCTTGATGGCTAAATACTTTGAAGAAGTACTTGACGTGAAGGGATGGCAACAAACCGAGCTGTGAGTTTACAAGTGGTAAAGACTTCACTAATCTTTTCCCACATGTTGGTGAGTTGCGCAACTATTCCACGTGCACAGAAAACAGCAAAATTTGGCGAATCAAGATTGTATCCCAGTCAACATAGCCATAACCTGTTGGAATAATATGTAAATTTAATCAGAATTAATTTTCAAATCTTTAGGTTGCCACAAATTTTCCATTGATGCTCATTGTATTTGATCTGCTACAAAATCTTACGCATTGTGTCGTAGTGTTTCTTCGTTTGTACTACAAAAGTAGTCAGAATGCTTAGTTTGTCATTTTCATTGTTTAGCAGAGCACCCTTTAGGCATATTTGGAATCATTTAATCGTACGATGTGTTCATCACATCAAATAAACCGTTGATGACGTCACAGAAACACATATTCTCTTCTTCTTTGAAGAAGAGTAGAAGCACCTGACATCTGTTTCTATATACAGTGACTTGTTTCTGTATACAAACAACTCTGCTACAAATTTCAATAGTCCTTTAAATGACTATTTAAATTTGTAGCATTTTTAATAATAATCCTCAAGTACTTTACGTATCATCCGATACCACATTTTAATCTAACCCTTTTTATATTTTCTTAAACAGCCTAGTATCTTTAGATTTACCTTTTATTACAGCTTTACCATTACGCTTATCATGTTTTATTTATTGCTATCTATCTTATTAATTATCTTTATTTAATATCCTCAAGCTTTAAGAATTATTTTAACTTAGTGAATAAAATTTGAAGGGCAACCCTGTTGTCTTTCCACTAATAATCTTTCTTACAGCTTGGCACACGTCCTGGACTTTTGACGCTCATTATACAAACTTACTAATTATTAACTCCTTACATTTACCTTACATTGCTTTATTTTTTTATTTGAATTTATTACAGCGCTTCAGCTAGCCGATCACGAGCTCGTAGTAAATTCACTAACCATCAGGTGCAAATAAATATTCTCTATTAAATAATATCTATTATTATTTAATTAGTTTAGACATTTAACCCTTAACACTAGCACGAAACATATAGCATAAAACACCCTTTAAAAAAAGGAGGTAATACCAGTTTCACTTCTAGGTTTTCTTGGTTATAATCACGTTGTAATTGTTAACATTTAGCTTTTGATTAAAAGCAATCCCAATTTAACAGTTTAGGATATTTTGAACATCCTCTTTCCCATTTGCACTGCTAGACACTCTTTTTCGATACATTTGGCCATTCGGCATACGAGTTCTTTTCCTTTGTGTAGTGTTGTTAACTCGCGCCTATTACCAGACATGTGTTTACTTTCCAACACATCTTTGTAAATGCATTAAATGTTTTTTTTCACAAATACGTGATACTGTAAAGAGAATTTGCAGAATTCGTTCTAAATTTATGACTTACAATCTTAAAAATAGAGTGTGCGAAACCTTTTGTGGCATTTGGCATATTCTATGGCATAGAATGCCATATGCTAGAATATTTAGCAAAATCCGTAGTTATAAATAAGAACAGTTTCTATATTGTTATTAGATGCTTTTACAGTTTTTTAACGCTGCTAAATATTTAGTATATATATTTTATCATAGCCGGATGTTCATATCAAATATTAACGAAATGTACGAACACTTTTATGGCTGACACATACATTTGTAATTTTAACAATGTTAGAAACGACTGAGAAGCAAAGGGAAATATGTATATGGTGACAAAAGATATTAAAATTATAAATGAAATTTTTTTAAACTGAGAACAAATATGAAATTAAACAATTTACATACGAAATATTTTCCTCTGTATATTAATAAACATATTCTCTTTACAACTCATTAGTTATAAAGAGAATATGTTTAAAAGTGAAATAATGTTTTTCCGAAGATTTTATTATCTCGTCTAGACTCATTATTTATTGATCCATTCTTATAGTTTAGTATTAGCTATATTTATTTACAGTCTGTATTCTATTTCTTGTGAAGCTAATTTTACTTATTAACTTTTAGTACAGTATAAGTGGGTACTGAATGCTGTTGTGTTTAACAAAATCTTATTAGAGGAATTTTTCCTTTGGCAATAAAGCATATTATTACTATTACTAAAACTATTATGGCTAATTATTTCTAGTAATTGATTTGTTTAAAGTATTATTTTATGAATGTATAGAGAATATGAGTTCTAAAAAGTAGAGATAATCTTATCGGTCGGTCCAGAGATGATTATTTCATTTTGCTTAAAAGTATAGCTCTTGCGTACAACTTTTATCTAAAATACGCCAAATGATGTACTAAAAGATAACTAAATGAAGTTCTTTGTTAGTTTTAATCGCAATGATAATCAAGGTTTTGACAAGTATAAAAGTGCAAAATTTTGGACTAACTAGCAGTATATTCCAACATGTTCCGTCTTCTTGTATTGACTGCTCTTGTAGCCTGCGCCTTTGGTAAGAGACTTTTTCTACTTGTAATTACGTGAGTTAAAATATAAAATTTACTATTTTACTCTATTTCTCTGCAGCCTTCCCCAGGAATGCTCAGGTACCACTTCTCGATGGGAGAATCGTAGGTGGCGATACAGTCACCATCGACCAATACAACTACCAAGTATCTCTATTATGGTGGGGCAGCCACATTTGCGGTGGCTCGTTGGTCGCTAACAATATCGTAGTCACAGCTGCTCACTGTACTGATGGGTAAACCATAAATATGAAGCTCACGGCTATAACGTGTATACATGATTATTAATTACAGTTCATCAGCAAGCAGTCTTTCTATCCGAGCCGGTTCCTCTTTCCGTACATCTGGTGGTTCAATTATAGCAGTTAGCGTCATATATCAACACCCAGGCTATAGTTCCTCGACTTTAGACAACGACATAAGTGTTCTCCGTCTCGCAAGCTCATTCAGTCTATCTTCGTCTGTTGGCCTAATTGGCTTGCCCGCAGTTAACCAAGCCATTCCATCTGGTGTTGATTCCATAGTAACTGGTTGGGGTACACTTACTGAGGGTGGATCTGCTGCAAATCAACTCCAAAGGGTTGTAGTCCCAACAGTAAGCCAGGCACAATGTAGAGCCGCATACGGACAAAGTGCTATTACTGACAGGATGATGTGCGCTGGTGTATTAGGAGTAGGTGGTAAAGATGCCTGCCAGGTAAGCTTATATTATAATAAACAATAATGTCCGCACGTCTGCCAACAGCCTAACATTAGGAGGCATTGGTAGGGCATGATTTACTACATCAGTCACATTGTTGGTACGATTTAAGATACTTGACTGTTGGCATTCGCCATAAATGAGAAAATCGCGAAATATCTTCCTATACAGCGGTCAGTTTCGAACCATAATCGCTACGGTCAATGCTGATAGTCAAAGTTATTAAATCTCGCTTCCTAACCGAGACTCTGGCAGATTAATAAAGAAAATTGATTTAACTCTGATACAAATAGAGATTTGTTAATATAATTAACGTTATTATTTTAGGGTGATTCCGGTGGCCCACTCGTCATCAGCGGTGAACTCATTGGTATCGTATCCTGGGGATACGGATGCGCCCGTGCTGATTATCCTGGTGTGTACGCTAGTGTACCAGCTCTTCGTTCATTCATCAGTGAAAATGGCGGTGTTTAAATCTAATTTCACATGAATTTAAATATGTTTATAAAATTTAAATAATAAAGCATGCCTTAGTAATAATGACAAGTTTAATTTTTTATTTTATAATGTAAAGAGGTCACCATATAATAATATAATAAACATAATATTAGTTCTTACTTTTTGCATTGTGGATAGAGTACATAATACAAGGAAGCTAATAAGAATACAATGCTATGAAGATAGCAGTGGTTTGTTACTTACTGACGCTAAAAAGTGTCTTCAGAGTAAGTAAGCGACAGACCAGCTTCAGAAGATGAGGAGTGAGATCTCGTAGAAACGTCGAGGGAACGGTACTTTTCAGGACACGACTCGCTTGTGGTTTAGAGCACGGAAAAATGCATCTTCATCGTACGTCCGCGAAAACATCAAGCATAACATATATATATACATGTACGTATGAAGAAAAAATACTGTAATTTTAGTTTGAATTGGTATATATTGATTGAATCATTCGAGCTGGAGCTCGTCAAATGTTATGACCAATTATTGAATTATGTATAAAATAACCCTCACGATGTCTTGCGTCAAATGTTATGAAGAAATGCTTTTTTAATGACCGATTGTATTATAAACAATTTTTAATGATGGTTTAATATGCTTATGTTTTTATGTTTACTAACTTCATAAAAATTGTGTAATTAAAAAAAACGTTATCCAATACTTACTTTTGTATTTTATTCTTGCAACTTATTTTTCTTAAATTTTTAAATCAATAAAACACTAGTATGTGTTAGAGTAATGAGATCTGTCTCGAGCATGTACACTACCATCCATATTAGTTCGGACATTCAAATAAATTTAAGAAAAGGGAAAACATTTAAAATAATTTATGTCGAAGCTTAAAATTCTTATTACATTATTGTTTATAGATATTTATAAAGTACAATAATAAAAATTAAAGTAATTGTAACGTTAAATAAATAAGGATATCTTAAGCATTTCGCTCATCGAAGAAGTCTGTCGCACTGAAACTGTTTCAGTGCGATAGACAGTAGCAGTAATTGAGCCCTGAGGATGTCCCATATGAGTGGGTATAAAACGTAGGCAGTTATACCAGTGACATGGTTCCAGCCCGGAGCCCAGAAGCAGGTTATACTCACCACTTTGAGACCGGACAATTTAAAAATAATTAAAATTCTTAACTCGAAAAGTTATTTAGAGAAAAGGATCGAATAAAGGATTCAAAAAGACATCATTTGTCTATGGCCTTTCTACTGGATAGTGTGATAGTGTATTTATTGTTGCTACTGTACTCTTTGTTTTAAAAAAGAAGATTATATTTTGTTGGGCGCCTTAAAAAAAATAAATAAAAGTACATGGGGTGATGTAGCAAAATTATTTATTACGTATTACAACATTTATGAAATATTAAATTAGCTCCGGCTAGAGAGACTCTTTAACTTTTTTACCCTGACCTCAGAGCGATTCAGATTCGAAAAGGGGTTTCAAAAAACAAACACACCCCGTTTTAAATTTAATCCGGAAACACAAAACTACGCGATCAAAAGACAAACGATCTGAATCGCTTAGAAAAACGCTTCTTACTACTCCTAATTAGATATATCTTAAATCTACCATGGACACTCAAATTTTATAGTCTTTTAATAGGTACCTCTTTAACCTGGGTATCACTTCTTCTGTTGACACTTGACCACTCGAAGATTTTCCACACTATTTGCCAATATATCTATCTATCTGGGCGAAGATAACGCAATATTTCCGTTTAACCTTGCCTCCGATTTTGCACTTATGGCTTAAAAACACAGAACACTGTCTATCTGTCGATTATTCGACGACGACTCGTATATCTGACACTTGTCGGCTATCCACAACTATCCGTTGACTCTCGTTCCGCTATATCCACTGTCACTCGCCCCGGCTAGGAGTCCACTGTCACTCGCCCACGGCTATCTGTCGACTGTCACTCGCCCCCGGCTATCTGTCGACTGTCACTCGCCCCCGGCCATGGGTCGACTGTCTTTCTGGTTTTCCGTATGGCCTATATATGGGTCCCGATAAATCCGAAAAATGGTCATTTCGTGGAACCCATTAGAACTACCCATTAACATTTTCTTTATAACGACTATTTACCTAAGAATAGCAAGAACGTTTTTCTATAATATATAACCACTTATAACTAACAGGTTCTGGGAACTATAACAAAAGAATTTTATAATATTCTGGAATTACCCATAATAAAACTTAATATATACTAGACCCTAATTAATAATATATACATTTGCATTAATAGAAATTCCAAATATAGGTATGCTTTGGAATTTCTATTATACGATATGACTAATAAAAGATATATACACTCCGCGCAACATGAATAGGACCAACTGCATATATGACATTTGTAGTTGGTATAAACATGGTCGCGCGCTGGAATTGTTATTTTCGAAAATAAGAGGGTTGATAAAAAGATGTATGTAGGTACCAAATATAATTTTTGTAAAAGTCAGTGCAAATGTACGTTACTAATGACAATAAGTAGAGTAATTAAACGCCACTTGAATACGACCAATCTACAAAATAAAAGATTCGTTTGCAATAACAAAATACTTTATTGTTCAATAATGAGTACTTTTGCCATTATTTCTTATAACCTCAAATAGTCGGGATGGAATGGAATTATACAGGGTTCTCAAGTAGTCAACGGGAAGTTCCGCCCAACTTCGTTTCAGCGCCTGCTCTAGTTCGTCAGCGCAACTGAATTGGGTAGCATTGGAGTACAATTTACGCGACAACCATCCCCAAACATTTTCTATGATGTTCAGGTCGGGGGAGAACGATGGCCAATCGAGAACCTCCATGCCTTGTTCTTGAAACCAGCGTCGAACAATGCGCGCGGTATGAATACTGGCATTATCCTGTTGGAAAATAAATGGCCCACCTGCCATAACGTTGGAAAATTTGTCTTTCACCTGTTGCAGCAGCTGGACGTACTTTTCCGAATTCTGTCTGCCCTTCACTATTACTAAATCAACAGGTCCGTTATAGGAAACAGCTCCCCATACCATGACTGAACCAACATCGGCTCGCCTTCGTGACTGAATCACTTCATCTTTACGTAAATCGTGGAAATAATAAGAAAACCCATCCGGGTCATCTAAATTAAACTTCTTTTCGTCACTGAAAATAACAGTTTGCCATTCTCTTGTCCACCCCATTTTTGCTTGAGCAAACTGAAGACGTGCAGTGCGCTGAAATTCCCTTAAAGGAGGCCGTCGTTTAATTTTCAAACGTTTTAAATGCGGACAGGTCTTCAGTAACTTCTGTACAGTTCTTACCGATGCATTCGTTCCAACGTTATTCGCGATTTGTCTTACCGTTAATGCCGAATTCGATGCTTCGCGTAATATGGCTCGACGTTCTCTCTTAGTTGTAACGGATGTTGTTCGCCCTTTAAAACGTTTTCCATAATTCTCGGGATCCCTAATAAAATTGTTCACAACCTGGTGTGATCGACTTATTTTCTTTGCAGTAGCCCTTGAGGAATACCCTTCTTGATGGAACGCTTTAATTTTTCCAATTTCTTCCATACTTAAGCACTTCTGTCGTCCCATCGTTGCACGATACCCTTAATTACAGATGTTTGTTTATCCGGATACACGTTGTAACTCGACACTCATCCGGTAGCTTACTATTAAATACTGGTCGTATCCAACCGGCGTGGTGCATTTTATATGTATGTGGTACTTACGTCACCCAATGCATAACGTTAGGCACTATTGCGCAATAGTGCGTATTATTTGCCATATCATACCATTACAAACTTGCATTGTATTTTTAGTAAATGAATTGTTTTTCAAACCACCGAAAGCTTGCAACAAGTCGGGTGGTCCTATTCATGTTGCGCGGATGTACATACAAAAATAAAATAGAAAAAAATTTAAAATATATAAATGTACCATTACATTGTCTTGTAAATAAAACAAATGAAACAATAAATATTAACACTTTATATCTGAGGAACAACGTATGACTTCTACTCCAAAAAATATATCAAGATTAAAAGACAGGTAAACGAATACATCGTTGACAATGCTAAGTATCCTAGATAAGTCAGAGTCAAGTAATAAACTGTTACTTAATATATATATATATATATATATATATATATATATATATATATATATATATATATATAGTATATATAGTAATACTTTATCACTTAACTACAATCCATTACAACCTTTAACACTTTTAAATACTTTTACAATGAATTGGTTTAAATATGTATTAAAAATTAAAAAATAAACTTCGTAAATACATGTAATGACAAGTAAACACAATTACGTGATATAATAAAGACAGGATCCCTTAATGAATATCTACAAATATACACATGAGTAACATGAAACTTTAAAAATATAAGTGGAACATTCAGCATATTTATGTGTAGAAGAAGAAAAGGTATGAGAATAAGCACCATGTACTGAAGAATATTGCAAAAAAAAAATCGGAAAGAAGAATTAAAGCAATTTATTATAAACGAAAACCATAAAACAATTTAAAAGGTATTTATTGTATTTTATATAAATTCTTATATACATGATATATGTTTACTAAGCGAGGGAATCTTAAAAAATTTATCGAAGAATACCATTAATTATTGACTTTGATGTAAATGTTAGTGAAAGTTTATCTTGTGTGAACTATCTACATTTAAATACAGTAGTAATTGAGTTTTTGAAAGTAAGTTTTAAAAAGTAAAGTTAACTTATCGATCGGTTACGATATGAATATTTCATTTTGCTTAAAATAAAAAAACTATTTTTATCCAAAATACACCAGACGATGTGCTAATAGATACAATGTAGTTTTTTCTTAGTTTTAATCACAATGTTAATCAAGGTACTGACTAGTATAAAAGTGCAAAATTTCCGATTTCCTGACAGTATACGCCAAGATGTTCCGTCTGCTTGTATTGACTGCCCTTGTAACCTGCACCTTCGGTAAGAGACTTTTATTACTTATAACTACATACATCGTGAATTGTAATATAAAATTTACTATTTTACTCCTCATTTCGCTGCAGCCTTCCCCAACAGGAATGCTCAGGTACCAGTTCTCGATGGGAGAATCGTAGGTGGCGATACAGTCACCATCGACCAATACAACTACCAAGTATCTCTATTATGGTGGGGCAGCCATATTTGCGGAGGTTCATTGGTCGCTGAGAATATCGTTGTTACAGCTGCTCACTGTACTGACGGGTAAAACATGAAGATGAAGTTAACTTGCTCTGTATTCATAATTATTTCTTACAGTTCATCAGCAAGTAGTCTTTCTGTCCGAGCCGGTTCCTCTTTCCGTACTTCCGGTGGTGTAACTAGATCAGTTAGCGTCGTATACCAATATTCCAGCTACAGTTCATAGACCATAGATTACGATATAAGTGTTCTTCGTCTCGCAAGCGCATTCACTCTATCTTCGTCTATTGGTCTAATTGCCTTGCCCACAGCTAACCAAGCCATTCCATCTGGTGTTAATTCCACTGTAACTGGTTGGGGCACACTTTCTGAAGGTGGATCTGCAGCAAATCAACTCCAAAGGGTTGTAGTCCCAACAGTAAGCCAGGCACAATGTAGATCCGCATACGGGCAAAGTGCTGTTACTGACAGAATGATGTGCGCAGGTCAATTAGGAGTAGGTGGCAAAGATGCCTGCCAGGTAAGCTTCATAATGAAATATGAACTCATTTTCGCACAAGTAAGCAAATATAGTAAATGTTTACATATTTACACATTCCATTAGTGGAGCATGATTTATTATATTGGCCACATTCGTAGTACAACTTAAGATATTTGACTGACAGCATTCACCACAAACGAGAAAATCGCGAAACGTCTTCCTACGCAGCGGTCAATTTCAACCCGTGATCGCTATGGTGAATACTGACAGTCAAAATTATTAAATCTCGCTTCCAAACGAGACTCTGGCATGATAATCCAGCAGATTAATTTAAAAAAATAGATTTAACACTGATCCAAATATTGATTTTTTACTTTAATTAACGTTATTATTTTAGGGTGATTCCGGTGGCCCACTCGTCATTAGCGGTGAACTCATTGGTGTCGTATCCTGGGGATACGGATGCGCCCGTCCTCAATATCCTGGCGTATACGCTAGTGTACCAGCTCTTCGTTCGTTCGTCACTCAAAATGGCGGTGTTTAAATCCAATTTTACATGAATTTAAATATATTTATGAAAGTTAAATAATAAACCATGCCTTAATGATAATGACAAGTTTTATTTCTTAATTTTAGCAGTAGTATGTTCGTTAACGGTAGGAATTTTGAAACAATGCTTTGCAGTTACTTGTATGTAATATTCAAAATTATCATTATTAAAATGAAACAGTCTAGTTATTCATAGAATGTTGATATTAACTATTCAACTATTCACGTTTTAAAATATCTTACAGGCTTATAATAAACAAATATTAGATAATTCGTTTTCATATTTCAAATCTTTCAACTAAAATATTTAGAAACCCCTTTTTTGACTTGACAAAATTTAATTTGAATTCTTAAAAGAATTTATATCAAAGTATGTATTATACCTAGACATTGATTGCGATTTGACAGTTAACATTTATGCTTCATTGTGATGTAAAAAGCTTTTGACATTAATTATTTATAATCATGGAATGGGGTGACATCGAAAATCGTATTGTTGTAGTTGGAAGTTGTTTGAGGATACTGGTGGACTGCGAGACCGTCAAAGATCCGGCCGTCCGCGCACTGTGAGAACTCCGAAAGCGATCAAAGTCGTGAAGAAACGAATCGACCGAAAACTGTTGCGAAAACAGAAAATCTTGTTGCGTTGTCATTATCAAAGAAGATTTGGGACTTAGCGCGTACAAATGACACACTGGACACCTGCTCACGGCCTCATTGAATGAAAAATGCAAGCGAAAATCGAAAGCGTTACTCAGCCGGTACGCGAAGAACGCACACAGACAAATTCTATTTACCGACGAGAAAATCTTCACCGTAGAAGAATCGTTCAATAAACGGAACGATCGTGTGTATGCTCGGTCATCCAGAGAAGCATCCCAACTCATCCCGAGGGTTCAAAGAGGCCACCATCCCGCGTCTGTAATGGTATGGTGGGGAGTGAGCTGCGATGGCGTTACCAAGCTCCATTTTTGCGAGAAAGGAGTAAAAACATCGGCCAAGGTATATCAATCGACCGTCTTGGAATCCATTGTGAAACCTCTCAACCAATATTCACCAATAAGCCATGGACTTTTCAGCAAGGCTCTGCCCCAGCACACAAAGCAAAAACGACTCAACTGTGGCCCAAAAACAACGTTCCGGACATCGTATCAACGGATGATTGGCCAGCTGGTAGTTCATACCTCAACCCGTTGGATTACAAGTTGTGGTCCGTATTAGAGGGCATGTCTTGCTCTACTCGACACCCAAATATTGAGTCGTTGAAGCAAGCCCTTGTCCGTGCAGTGGACAATTTCCTCATGCATGAAGTGCGTCTCGCAATCGATGAGTGGCCACATCGTCTCAGGTTGTGCTGGAAGGCAAATGGAAGTCATTTCGAATAAGTTGTTCTAAGTTTTGTAGCCATTGAATAACCCAATAAAAACGAAAAAAAATTTGTTTAAATATTAATTCGTTTTCATTTGGCGTCGATTTCTCTGTGTATCAGTATTTATGACTTGACTAGGTGCTTTAATATTTTCTTTCTAAATTTCACTTTTTTTTCTATTTTTATAGAAAATATTGATCCTGGAAAATTCCATAAAATAAATAAATATTCTATTTGTTTAATGAAAGTTATCTTTCTCTTTACCTTGATTTACTTCTTTAAAATCAATTCATTTCAACAACAATGCTTCCCTTAAATAATTTTTAAACTCACATTTAAATTCCTATACCAAAATAATATAAATAAATTTCATTAGTCGATAGATTTTACGATTGCCTTCTACTTATCATAATGACATACTATTATTGTATTTACGAATTGATTCAAAATATATATATTTTATATTCATAGGCTCTAGGTGTAACTCTACATAAGGATATAATAAGTTACTTCAACAAGTACACATATGTACAAAATTTTCTTAACTTATACAAATGTGGTTTAAATATTTTGAATTTAAGAAATTTCAAATACATACCTTTGAAAATATTATGAAATAAGTGTGCTGTTATGTTCAATAGTAAGTACTTAGGCTTAATTTAATGTTATACTTAATTAATTACATACGTTTAATATGGAATTTTCTACCGATATTTAGTATTCATATACAAGGTTCGATTATTTAAAATTTCTGAAAACATTTATAACTTTTTAGCGACTTATTAATTAATATTGCTCCTGTATATACATCATAACAATATATATACACTGGCGCACATAGGTATTTGGTCACTCGCAAATTTTAACATAAATCGAAATTGAAATACTAATATCTTTTTATTATTTCCATATAGGACAAATATATATTTTTACTAAAATAAATTGTTGTATAATATATTTATCTAAATTTTAGACTCGTATATATGCCCTCTTTCATTTTTAAGCACTCCAACACACAATCGAGGCATTTCATTGATTAGTTTTCATAATGTCTCAAGCTTTATTTTACCCCATGCCAATTGCAGGTTCTTCTACATATTAGCAGCAGAAGTGGGGGCCGATTTTTTCACCTCTCGCTCAAGTTCTTCTCACAGCAACTCGATGGGATTTAAATCGGGACTCTGAGGAGGCCACGCCATAACTTTTATGGTTTCCTCGTTCTCCAATTTTTGCAAATATTCCCGGCATAATTTGGAAGTGTGTTTCGTGTGTTGGAAGATATAATTCTGAGTCGAAATTGTAATTCCAGACGGGATTGCGTTTTCCTCTAATATGCGCTTATACTGTTCTTTTTTCAGTATACCCTCGATTTTTACGTGATCGCCCACATTTTAATCAAAAGAGCAATCCCATATCATGACTGAACCGCCACCGCGCTTAACAGTAGGGGCTATGCATTCTTCCCGGGCTCGCTTACCCACGACCTCCTCACGAAAACACGTCTTCATGAACCGAAAATCTCGAATTTGGATTGATCGATCCACAATGCTTTATTCCAGTCTTCTATGGTCCAATTTTGGTGATTGCGTGCTCACTTTAAACGTTTTTGCTTGTTTTGCTTGCGTAGAAGCGGCTAACGCATTGCAATTCGGCCATGAAGACCGGCTTCCTTTAATCACCGTTTAACTGTGGAAACACTTATGAGTTTTCGACGAACAGCCTTCATTTCTTGCTGTGATTTCTGGGGCTGTCTTTCGTCTATTTCTCTTGCTTGTTACCACCATTGCAAGATCTTCTGCTGAGGTTGTTGCCCTTGGTCTGCCTTTTCGAGTTCTTCTCAACACACTTCCACATTCGCGGTGTTTTTCGATGATGTAACCCACGGTGGACTAATTTAATTTAAGTTCTGTGACAATTTCGCGGTTTCTTTTGCTAGTTTTATGTTATGCGATTATAAACGATCGTGTTTCTACACTCAATTCTTTCCGTTCAGGCATTTCTAACCGATTGAACTTCTTCGAAACACACGATGTTATCACTGTGAGCACCTCACAAAAACTAACTGCAACTTTGCCAAAATGTCCAATTATAAATACTTAATAGTTTGCAATAACACCCTACCTTAAACTAAAATAACAATCATAATAGGGTAATCGCATAATTATTTTTGAATAAGCTTTTATAGATTTTAATGTTTACTATGAAACTCTTTCTTACTACAGAAATAAATTTTATAATTACAACTTTTCTATAGAAATTTTAATGAAACAAGGGTGACCAAATACTTATGAGCGATGTGTATATATAGGTAGATAGATAGATAGATAGATTAGATAAATAGATAGAATTTAAGAAACAGTGCTATTATGCTGTAATAAAATATGTGCTACTTTTTCAACAGATAAAAGATATATCTAAGTTTTTGATATATTGAAATAAACTGGTGTGATAAAATTGCGTAAGCTTTCACGGTCAGTGTCGCTTCTAGTCAAATCTTGCGGGTATCTCCGCGTTATCATTCTCCCTTAAATATGTCTTCGATTCACCTCTGCGTGTCCGTTGTGCTCCATTGGCATTGACGAAATCTCGTTGTAGACTCTTCATGTGTTGCTGAGCTTTTGGAGCCGTTCTCGCGGTTGAAGTTTAGATGTTTCTTTACCTCGATGGCTTCTCGGATGCTTCTTCGTCGGCAGTAGTTTTTCGTAGAGGCTAAATACTTCGGCTTCTTCAAAGTTTACTCTATATCCGCTAGCGTGAACATTTCCGCAACCACTGATTGATTTCAATTCTCTTCACCCTAACCACTTTATCCGTTCTTCAATCGCTTATTTAGCTAAATTATGCGAGAAAATCCATAATCATGGGAACTAATTGTAAACTGACCCTCCTTGATCGTACAAGATAGTGTACGTCTACGTATATTGTTACAATCTTGTCCAAGTGGCCATTATTTGATCAAACTAGTATACCATATCGGCCTTATAAGTAAAGTGCATACGAGCACGGTAGAAGCGTTCCCAAGTGTCGAAAAGACTTTCCGTAATTGTCAGTGTAAACAAACACAGTTGATAGCGCATAAATAAATCTCTACTAAGAATTGGTATATTATATATGCGGATTTGCAGCTGTTATGAAGATGGTATCGATATTGTTTTTATGTTCAGTCCATACAAGTGTTCATTGAATTATATTTTATTTTTATAGAAGAATATTAAGCATATTATGTAAGTAGATTTATTATTCTTTAGTAAATGTTTAAAGGCTAGCAAAACTTTTATTTAGAAATACAAACCTACATTTAAAAGGCGAGTAATATATTTTATTCGATACAAATAAACGAAGTGCACTAGGAAAATTAATATTCTATTAATCAAATTAAGCTAATGTTTTATAACATATTCAAAAGGAAATTAAATTCATACTTACTAGTTTGAGATCGGAGAATTCAAAGTTAATTAAAATTTCTTAATTCAAAAAAAATATTTAGAGGAAAGATTCCAATAAATAATACAGACCTCAATCATTTGCCTAGAGCTTTTCTATTGAATAGTACATCTTCCTATAAGTAAGACCTAAGAAATAAAACAAGAAATATTAGCACTTTATATTCAAGGGAGAACGTATGACTTCTACTACAAAAAATATTTTATAGATTAAAAGAAAGCTAAGCAAATACATACGTGACAAAATTTAAAGTATCTGAGAAAAGTTAAAATATACATACATATGTATATATATACAATATATATATATATATATATATATATATATATATATATATATATATATATATATATATATATATATATATATATATATATAATATATATACTGGTTGGGCCAAAAGTCACCATGGGGTTTAAAAATTTAATAACTTTTGCGTTTATATATTTTTTTTATTTCTTTTTCAGATTATATAAATAACACTTGGAGAATAAATAATGGAGAGATTCACAACTGAACAAAGAACCAGAATAATAGAATTTTATTATTTAAATCAGGGATCAATTATTTTAACGCAAAGAGCATATCGTCGACATTTTGACGTCAGAATTTCGCCCTGTGAAGCAATGATTCGGTGCTTAGTACATCGTCACCACCAACATGGCACTGTAAGAGATTTGCTTCGAACCGGTAGACCACGTTTAATTCGCACTGCGGAAAATATTGAACGTCTGGAGCAAAGTGTTAACGTAACACCGGAAACATGTACCAGAAGGCGTTCTGCTCAGCTGAGAATGGCTCGTACGTCATTACGGCGCATTTTAAAAAAATATTTACTGTTATTCCCATATAAGGTGCAATTGGTGCAAGAGCTAAAACCCGCAGATCATCGGCAACGTCTAAATTTGGCCAGAAATGAAATCAATTTTATTGAAAATCTGATTATGAGTGACGAAGGTCATTTTCATTTGAATGGCTTTGTTAATAAGCAGAACTGTAGGTTCTGGGGTTCTGAAAATCCAAACGCCATTCATCAACGCCAATTGCACCCCATTATGTGTACAGTATGATGTGGCACTACATCTGAAAATATCGTTGGGCCTTACTTCTTCGAAAATGAAGATGGAAGTACTGTAATCGTAAATGGAGAGCGGTATCGGTTTATGATAGGAAATTTTTTACGTGCTGCTCTTGAAAGCACACCTGAGATGTGGTTTCAGCAGGATGGAGCCACTGGCTACACTACCCGAGACACAATGGCACTTTTAAGTCAAATTTTTGGAGAGTGAATAATTTCCAAAAATTCGGAAATTAATTGGCCAGCGCGTTCGCCAGATTTGTCAGCGCCCGACTACTTTCTTTGGGGTTATTTGAAAGAGCGAGTATATGTGAACAAGCCCGAGACAATCCTTGAACTCAAGGCTAACATTATTGCAGAAATACGAGCACTACAGCCACAAATTTTGAAAGACGTTATGGCAAATGCCCTAAATCGAGCCCATCATTGCGAAGCTGAAATCGGGGGTCATTTAAGTGACAATATTTTCTGTACTTAGTATAAAAAATTTCCATTAAAAAAATATATGAACGTAAAAGTTATTAAATTTTTAAACCCCATGGTGGACAAGGACTAGATACTTCGTTGAATATTTACAAATACATAAGTATTAACATTAAGTTTTAAGCATACAGGTGAAATTAAATATTCAGCATTTTTGTGTATAGAAATAGAAAACGTATGAGAATAAGCACCATATATTGAAGAATGTTGCAAAAGAAAAATCGGAAAGAAGAATTAAAACAATTTATTATAGAGAAAAGCCATAAAACAATATAAAAGGTATGTAGTATGTTTATTAACTCTAAAATTTCTAAACGATTGCAGTGGTGTGTGTAAAATTCAAAATAGAAAATTGCTATTAATTATTGAATTTTATGCGATTGTACGTGAAAATTTATGTTGTGCGAACTATCTACATTTAAATATAGTAGTAATCGAATTTATGAAAGTAAGTTTTAAAAAGTAAAGATAACTTATCGATCGGTCCCGATATGAATATTTCATTTTGCTTAAACTAAAAAAACTATTTTTATCCAAAATACGCCAGACGATGTGCTAATAGATAAAATGTAGTTTTTTCTTAGTTTTAATCGCAATGATAATCAAGGTACTGACTAGTATAAAAGTGCAAAATTTTCGACTTTCTGACAGTATACGCCAAGATGTTCCGTCTGCTTGTATTAACTGCCCTTGTAGCCTGCACCATCGGTAAGAGACTTTTATTTCTTACTATTACATCGTGAATTGTAATACAAAATTTACTATTTTACACTTTACCTCGCTGCAGCCTTTCCTAGGGAAGCTGATGTGCCACTTCTCGATGGAAGAATCGTAGGTGGCGACACAGTCACCATCGACGAGTACAACTACCAAGTATCTCTATTATGGTGGGGCAGTCATATTTGCGGTGGTTCATTGGTCGCTGAGAATATCGTAGTCACGGCTGCTCATTGCACTGATGGGTAAACATAAAAGCATAAAGTTAGCGTGCTTTGTATACATAATTATTTGTTACAGTTCATCAGCAAGTAGTCTTTCTGTCCGAGCTGGTTCCTCTTTCCGTACATCCGGTGGTGTAACTAGATCAGTTAGCGTCGTATATCAACATTCCAGCTACAATTCATGGACCATAGATTACGACATAAGTGTTCTTCGTCTCGCAAGCGCATTCACTCTATCTTCGTCTATTGGTCTAATTGCCTTGCCCTCAGCTAACCAAGCCATTCCATCAGGTGTTGATTCCACTGTAACTGGTTGGGGTACCCTTTCAGAAGGTGGATCTGCTGCAAATCAACTCCAAAGAGTTGTAGTCCCAACAGTAAGCCAGGCACAATGCAGATCCGCATACGGGCAAAGTGCTGTTACTGACAGAATGATGTGCGCAGGTCAATTAGGAGTAGGTGGCAAAGATGCCTGCCAGGTAAGCTTCATAATGAAATATGAACTCATTTTCGCACAAATAAGCAAATATAATAAATAATAATTCATGTCTGCACATCTCCCAATAGCCTAAAATTAGGAGGCCGTAGTAGCGCATGATTTATTACATCAGCCAGATTCGTGGTACGACTTAAGATATTTGACTGTCAGCGTTCACCATAAACCATAGACAGCGGTCAGTTTTGAACCAAGATCGATACGGTGAATACTGGTATTCAGAGTTATTAAATCTTGCTTCCAAACGAGACTCTGGCATGATAATCCAGCAGATTAATTTAAAAAAATAGATTTAACACTGATGCAAATATCGATTTGTTACTATAATTAACGTTATTATTTTAGGGTGATTCCGGTGGCCCACTCGTCATTAGCGGAGAGCTCATTGGTGTCGTATCCTGGGGATACGGATGCGCCCGTCCTCAATATCCTGGAGTTTACGCAAGTGTGCCAGCTCTTCGTTCATTCATCACTCAAAATGGCGGTGTTTAAATCTAATTTTACATGAATTTAAATATGTTTATAGAAAGTTAAATAATAAACCATGCCTTAATGAGAAAGACAAGTTTTATTTCTTACTTTTAGTAGTAGTTTGTTCGTTGATGGTAGAAATTTTAAAACAATGCTCTGCAGTTACATATATGTAATATTCAAAATTATCACAGTTAAATTGAAATAGTCTAGTTATTCATAGAATGTGGTTACTAACTATTCAATTTTGAACGATTGGTGAGAGTTTATGTTTCACGTTGTAAATACATAATGGAGTTATAGATAAATATTAGATAATTTATTTTCTGAACACTGTGGTATTATTATAGATATTTAATCCATACTGACATCAAACTACAATATTTACATTTAAATATATATATGAAGACGTATTTTTTTGATATTGACCGTTCTCTCGACGTTTAGAGATCTCACGCGTCATCTTCTGGAGATGATCTATTGCTTACTGAAGCTGAAGATCATCTGATGTGTGTTTTCACTTACTTATAGGTTGTTGCCTTGATGGCGGACGTTGTCTAACAGGCGTTCCATGCGCTGAACAGGCGTTGGCCGTCCTCATATTTATTATATATATTTATTTTGAACAGCAAAGTTTAAACCGGAATAAATGTGACAACGGCTAACGCCTGCCGCTCATATGGAAACTGCTTCAGTCTGACCTACAGAATAAGACTTAAACGAACCGCGACAGAACGCAATCCTCCACATAATCAAATGGACCGACTACAGAATATACAGATATCGCAGACGCCGTCAGTAAGGCAATGCCCCCCGCCAAGACAGTAGTGTGATAGCGAAACTCGTACACCTTCAGTAAATTTTTTTAACTATCTTGTAACATTAAAAAACAAACGCATTCAAAAAAAACAAATTATATATTTTAATATTTAAAATTATAAATAATTTAACAAGACAGACAAAGTTGAATTTGATGGAGCCTGTGGTTGATTGACTTGATCAATAAGGTTGATATATAACCCCTTTCCACAATTAACTATTTGTAAATTCTGTATACGCATTTCGACAACCAAGTTGTCATCATCAGCAGATAATTTCAAAGTGTCGCACCTGGTAAAACACGGCGAAAAAATTGTACGAAAAATACACTCCGTACGCGATCCGCACCGTTGAAAACCAAGATGTGCACAACAAGCAGTGCACATCTTGGTTTTCAACGGTGCGGATCGCGTACGGAGTGTATTTTTCGTACAATTTTTTCGCCGTGTTTTACCAGGTGCGACACTTTGAAATTATCTGCTGATGATGACAACTTGGTTGTCGAAATGCGTATACAGAATTTACAAATAGTTAATTGTGGAAAGGGGTTATATATCAACCTTATTGATCAAGACAGACAAAATTAAATATTTAATTCTATTAAGATCACTATAAAACAAAATCTTAAAATAATGCGTATTCAATACCAAAGCTAAACTCGTACATCACTTTTAAATATAAAATATTTCGTTCTCTTTATAAATTTTAATATTTTGTGTGCATGCCTTTATTTTTTATTACCATCTGCAATCTATTTGGCATACTTTTTACAAGTTTTTCACATAAGGCAGGCTCAATCTTGTGCCATTCTTCCTGCAGAGCTATTTTTTGAAATCGTCCCTGGAACTGATAGTGTGGTGGCGAATTTTTGCATCGAGATAGCTCCATAAATTCTCGATGAGGTTAATATCTGGACTCTGAGCTGAGCCATAACATGGGGACAGTTGTATAACAACCATGATCGCACATTATACGCCTTATGCTTAGGATCATTGTCTTGGTAAAAAGAAAAATGTTCACCAAGACCAAGTTTTTACTTACGTTGTGGCAAACTATCTCTTAAAATGTTGAGGTACATGTGCTGATCCATTATATCTTCGATAAAATGCAATACGCCGGGTCCAGACGTAGAAAATGAACCCCAAACCGTGACTGACCCACCACCGTGCTTTACTGTGGGTTTCATATTTTTAGCAAGGAGCGCTTCATTACAACTTCTCCACACATATGGTCTGCCATCTGACCCAAAAAGACTGAACTTGCTTTCATCAGTGAAAAGCACGTTCTTCCAAAACGAAAAATCTTTGGATTGATGCTGTTTCGCAAACCGCAGTCTTATGTTTTGGTTTCTTTTGTTAATGAGGTGTTTATGTCTTGCTCTTCTACCATTGAATTCAGCTTTGTTTAATATATTTCTAATGGTCTGTGTGCAACATTTTTTCCCCAAATCCTTTTCCGCAATTTCTGCAAGCTTTGGCGCACTTAAAAATGAGTTCTTTTTAACTTTCAATGGAATATATTGCTCATCACTAGGGGAGAAAATTTTATTATTTGCAACTTTCGACATATTCTCCATTCGTTTATAAGTTTTGTATCTTTTTATTATATATTGGACCGTTGCTCGGCTTCGATCTACTATTTCTGATATTTCTCGTAACGATTTATTCTTTTTATAATGTTGAATTACCAGTTTTCTAACTTCGAGACCCGTTTGTCCTCTCTGTCTTCCCATTCTGGGTTTTTATGAAGTTGTTGTTGAACGCAATTAAATAATTGACAATAATGAAATTTGTAACGAAATTCAAATGCTACGGTTTTCAAAAAATGGTTTTCCCAAAATAAAGTGAAGTTAGCTGCAAACAAAAACAATATTGACTAATAAATTAAAACTGCACGAGTTTGGTTTTGATGCTCAAAGTTGCCACTTTTCAGAATAAATGTCGCTATTTTAGTAACTAATGAGAAATTTTAAACTTTGCTTCGACCATTTAATGTAGTACAGAGTACTTTAATAAAAATTACCTAATTAAGTTTTTCACATCCTGCACGAGTTTCGCTTGGAGCTAGTGTATATATATACAGTATTGTGCAAATTAATGGAATCAAACACAATATAAATAAGAAAACCGTCTATTTGTCATATAATCACGATGAGATGGTATAAAGTTATAAATTACTAGTAATTTAATAAGAGATATGCTCTCCTTTGGCTGCGATGACAGCCTGAACTCTTTTCGGCATGGAATCTATTAATTTTTGACAGTTTTCCTTTATTTTCTCGTCCCAAAACCACACCTGAATTGTCTTCGTTGTACAATCCATTCTATGTAACCTAGCCTTACAAATGGCCCACAGATTTTCAATTGGGTTTAACTTTGGAGAATTGCCAGGCCAGTCGAGGCGAGTTATTCTTTTTTCCTTGAAATATTTGACCATAACCTTTGATTTGTGGCATGGAACTGAGTCCTGTTGGAAAATACACCTCCATTTGGCTCACATTTCTTTAGATCTTTTCCCAAATATTCATCCAGTAACTGTTTATATTTCTGGCTGTTCATCATGCCTTCTATGGGCACCAGCGATCCAGTTCTCATGTACGAAAAACATCCCCAAAACATCTTCTTTACAGGATGTTTGACAGTCTGATCGATATGAGCTGCAGCAAGTTCTTCATCTCGACTTTTTCTCACGAATTTTGATCGCTGCCCCTGTACCAAAAAATGAGACTCGTCTGAGAACAAGACCTTTCTCCAGTCTTCCTCATTCCATCCGGCATATTTCTTGGCCCAAATAAGCCTCTGCTTCATCATTCGTTGAGTGAGGAGTTGCTTCTTCTGTGGTCGAATGGCTTTTCTTCCAGACTCTAAAAGTCTCCTACGAACTGTCGAGTTATGCACTTTCACTCCAGCGTCGGCTAAGTCCTTTAGCAGTTCAAAACTAGTTTTTCTTGGGTTCAGCTTGCTATTTCTGACCAAAAAGGTGACATCCCAGAGTATCATATTCCTCTTTCTCCTGACTAACATCACATTCCTGAGCAATGTCTCTCTGTGTCATTGAAGTGTGCTCACTTAATGTCACAATCTTCTCACGTTTTCTGGGCGTGATATCCACACACACAAACACAATATAAATCCAATTTTGAAATTTGAAAGAGTATATGTGAACAAACTCTCTAAGACGCACTAAATAACTTTGTAATGTGTTCCCAGTGATATAGGTTATATTTTTTGACATTAAACTACTGTCAGAGCTGACCTAACAATGTTACCACATGCAGAAAACTCAAAAGATAGTCATGATTCCATTAATTTGCACAATACCGTATATAATCATGGGACACCCGGTATATATATATATATATATATATATATATATATATATGTATATATACAGATATGATATTTTAACAATAATGAGACATATTAATTCTGTAACAGGCACATAAAAAGGAAAAATTATAAGTCACGAAATTTAATAATGCTCTGTATACAAAATGTGTCAACTACTAATTTGGTACGTAGACTTCCGCGGTCGTGGTCCATGCTATCAGGGCTGAACTACTGCACTGAAACAGTTTCAGTGCAGTAGTTCAGCCCTGAAGATGTCCCATACAAATGGGTACGAAACGTCGGCAGATATACTAGTGACGCGGTTCCAGCCCGGAAACTCAGAAGCAGATAAGTGTCAACTATTATTCCATTTAATTTTAAACACTTGTGATAATACATATAACAAAGGGTACATAAACTTTAAACATATGTTGTAGAAGCATATTTCTTTGTGTCGAAATAAAATAAAACCCTATATAATTTGAGAGTATTGGTAACCACTGTACACAATAACGATACTGTTTATTACAAGAGAATAATAGATTATAAAAAAGTGTGTACACATAAACTAAAGTGATTAATGCGTAAGAACAACTTTAAAATAAACCAAATATAGAAGAATACAAAACTCAATGCTACGAGGGAGCGTTTTTATATTCGCGGAATGAGCGGGTTGTAGAGGGGTGACTAGGCGCATTGGGGGCGTGGCCTGTGCAGCGACTCATGATTAGTATAAATACGAAGTTTCATTGTTATTAGACAGTTAGTCTTTGAGCTATCGTCAACCAAGTAACATAATCGGGAGTGAAAAGTGAAATATGGAAAAAATCGAATATCGTGCCGTTATAAAGTTCCTTACCAGGCAAGGAAAATCAATCACGACCATAATGAATGAGATGTCATTGGTTTACGGCGACTCTTGCCTAGGAAAAACCATGGTGTACAAGTGGCATAGTTTATTTAAACAAGGAAGGGAATCCCTTGAAGACGACCCGAGGCCGGCAGGAGCATTGAGGTGATCACGCCAGCACTTATCCAAAAAGTTGAACAAATTGTACTCGAAGATGCTCGACTAAAGAAGAAACAACTCGCAGAAATGGTTGGAGTATCCGATACAACAATTTTTAAAATCCTACACGATCATCTCGGCATGTCTAAGGTCAGCGCAAGATGGGTGCCGAGAATGCTCACGCCGCCGCAAAAACAACAGCGTGTAGAGTGTTCGCGTGCATTTTTGGACCTCTGTAATGAAGACAAGGATGGTGTATTGAGTGGAACTGTTACTGGAGACGAAACTTGAGTTCATCATTATGAACCTGAGTCCAAACAAGACTCCATGCAGTGGCATAAAAAGGGCACAGCACCTCCCAAGAAATTTAAAGTGTAACAATCAGCTGGGAAACTCACGACAACGGTATTTTGGGACTCGGAAGGAATATTGTTGATTGATTATAAAGATAAAGGTGTTTCTATAACCAGAGAATATTACGCTTCAATATTAAAAGAAGCCATTAAAGAGAAAAGACGGGGAAAATTGACAAAAGGTGTTCTGCTTTTGCACGACAACGCGCCCGTCCACAAGAGTCGCGTTGCGTTAGCTGCCCTGCATAAGGTGGGCTTCGAAATTGTGAATCACTCACCCTACAGCCCAGACCTGGCCCCGAGTGATTATTACCTGTTTCTGAAAATGAAAAAAGAGCTGCGGGGTAAAAAATTTACTGCCGATGTTGAAGTCAAGGAGGCAGTTTCGGCGTATTTTGCAGATAAAGAGAAATCATTTTTTTATGAGGGTATAAATAAATTAAGTGAAAGATGTGAAAAATGTATCCGTCTTGCAGGTGAATATATTGAAAAAGAAAAATAATTTGGTTTCTTTATTTCCACCCCTTGTCCCCCATTCCGCGAATATAAAAACGCTCCCTCGTATATATATTCTCTTTGAAACACATTTAAGCAGGATGCGGGCTAGGCCCCATTTAGAGCTTTAGATAAGACTAGTTTAGATTTAGATAGTTAGTTTTGTAGCAAGTAAAGATTAAGGTTAAGTTACATCCGGTGTAATGCCACAGGCGGAGCACCGGATTCTAGGATAATTATTGTTTCTTTTTTCTAAATAAAGACTGTTCAGTATACCACTTAGCTCTGACTGTCTTCTGTGTGTCCAAAACGATGCGTTCCACAATTCCACTCGATTTGAAAAATTCAGCTATCATTTTCTTCTTTACAGTTCGGGGTTTTCTGACAACTACAAGTGTGTCCTCATCATCAAATACCCAAACTTTGTTTTAAGCTTTGGTTGGTACATGGTAATAGTACAGCCAAGTCTCGTTACCTGTCACGATGTTGTTCACATACCGAAATTGTTCCTTATTAAACTTTTTTAGCATGTCCCGGCACCAAGTCACACGTCGTGTCATCTGCTCTTTAGTTAGTCGAATCGGCACCTAGAGAGAACAAAGTTTTATGCAGAATCGAACGAATTGCTGGTACATTTAGGCCTGAAGTACCCTCGATCTGTTGGTAGGTCACTCGCCTGTCCTCGCCAAGCATTTTCCTCACAGTGGTAACGTTTTCCTCCGTAACTGACATCGCGTGCAGCAACAAGCAGCTTCCTACTATTAATTGTTGCGTCATATTGCAAAGCTTTCCTAAAACCCTTTTTTACTAAAACTATATTTCTAAACTATGAATAATATTCTAGGATAAAATAAAGATTCAAAAATATATAATTACTTCTGTTAAATAATTAACAACTGTCCTGCACGACTACTAAACAAACGGATTATTCAGTTTTATTAAGTTTATATTGTTTTTATGAAAAATGTTTGGTTACGTACTATTTTAATAAAACGTAAAATAAAATATAATTTCATAATTTTTTGTATTTGGTTTACTATTCCTAAAATACAAGTGTCTTTTGTGAGAAAACCCTACGTGAAACGGTTTCCATTTTCAATTATTGTATCTAAAAACACAAAACAAGTGACTAAAGTTAAAACAGTTTCTATGTAAGTAGGCATTGAATATACTGTGTTTAACATTATTTTATCAGGGGCAATAAATCATATTATTACCATTACGACCAGTTATCTATAGTAATTGACTTTTTTAAGATATTATATCTATGTACAAGAAACATGGCTTTTAAAATGTAAAGATAAACTTATCGACCGGACCGAAGATCGTTTTGCTTAAAAATATAGATCTGCATGCTAGTTTTATCTAGAATACGCCAAACAGTGACTAATAGATAACTAAATGATGTTTTTCAATTTTTAATCTCAATGATAATCAAGATACTGACTAGTTTAAAAGTGAAAAATTCTCGATGTGCTAACAGTATATTCCAACATGTTCCGTCTTCTTGTATTGACTTCTCTTGTAGCCTGCACCTTTGGTAAGAGACTTTTATTGCTTATAACTACATAAATTGAAATATAAAATTTATTATTTTACTGTATTTCGCTGCAGCCTTCCCTAACAGGAATACTCAGGTACTCGATGGGAGAATTCTAGATGGCGACACGGTCACCATCGAAGAGTATAACTATCAAGTATCTCTAATATTATCAAACACGCATATTTGCAGTGGTTCATTGGTCGCTGATAATGTCGTAGTGACAGCTGCTCACTGCAGTGAGAAGTAAGGCAAGGTTAGCATGTAGTAAAGCGCCTTGAATACATAATTGTATCTTGCAGTCTATCGCCCAGTAGTCTTTTCGTCCGAGCTGGTTCCTCTTTCCGTACATATGGTGGTGAAATCAGAGCAGTTAGTGCCATATATCTACATCCGAGTTACAGTTTTTCAACCGCAGATTACGACATAAGTGTCCTTCGTCTCGAAAGCTCATTCACTTTATCTTCGTCTATTGGTCTAATTGGTTTGCCCGCAGCTAACCAAGAAATTCCGATTGGTGCTGATTCCACTGTAACTGGTTGGGGTTCACTTTTTGGAGGTGACTCTGAGGCAGATCAACTCCAAAGGGGTATAGTTCCAACCGTAAGCCAGGAAGACTGCCAAGCCGCATACGATCAAATGTCTATATTTTCTATTAGTATTCATGACAGGATGATGTGCGCTGGTCTGCTAGGAGAAGGTGGCAAAGTTGCCTGTCAGGTAAGCTTCATAATGAAATATGAACTCATTTTCGTGGAAATAAGCAAATATAATAAATAATAACCCATGTCTACACATCTCCCAATAGCCTAAAATCGGGGGGCATTAGTAGCTCATGATTTATTATTACGAACCCATCCGTGGTACGGCTCAAGATATTTGGCTGTTAGCATTCACCATAAACGAGAAAATTGCGAAATACCTTCAGAGACAACAGTCGGTTTTGAACCAAGATCGCTGTCCAGAAGTGTTTATCGCATCTTTCTGAACCGTTCCTCACAACATAGACTCTGGCATGATAATCCAGCACGCTGATAAAAAAAATAGATTTAACGTCGCTGCAAATAACGATTTGTTACTATAATTAACATTATTATTTTAGGGTGATCCCGGTGGCCCACTAGTCATTAACAATGAACTTATTGGTATCGTATTGTTTGGATTAGGATGTGGCCAGTCTCGATTTCCTGGCGTGTATGCTAATGTACCTGTTCTTCGTGAATTCATCAGTGAATATGGCGGTGTTTAAATACAATTTGATAAGAATTTAAATGTATTAATAAAAGTTATATAATAAAGCATGCCTTAATGATAATGACAAGTTTTATATCTTACTTTACCAAGTGAAAAGGTTGTTAAATTATATACAGAAACGTTTAGTGAATACAGAGTTGTTTTAAAATTAAGATTTATTAACATAATATTAGCTTTTATTGTTTGCATTACGAATAGAGTATATAATATAAGAAACCTAATAAGAGTGTATATTTAAAAGATAATATTTCCCATAAAGATAGAAGTCCTATGATGAAACTTAAAACAAATACGCATAAATATACATACAGTAAAACCTGTGTTAATGGCCACCTGACTAAAGCGGCCACCTGAGTTTTCCCCGAATCGACTATAAGGAAATTCCCATACACAAATACTCGTTAATTACGGCCACCTTTGTAAAACGGCCGCGGCCAAATAACCCAAACTTTTACGGCCTATTTTCATAGAAATTTACCTGCCAATGTCGGCCGGACTATTTATGACATGTATATCTTTATTGACGGAAATACCTAATACAAATTGTCGGGGTTTCCCGGGGTTTCCTATTACCTGGTAGTAATTCACCCTCTTCGATTTAAACTTTATTATTCTAAAGGAAACAATTCAATTTAAAGTTGTCTCCGTATTCGAAAGGTTCTTAATTAAGTATGTCGCAATAAAGAAAACGTTTGTCGCTAAAAGACAAAATAAATATAATCGCGGAAAGTGAAAAGTATGCGTTAAGTTCGCGAAAGTTGGCCGAAAAATATGGGGTTGGAAACACAAATTAACGATATTATGAAAAATAAAGGTGAATTAAAAAAGATGGTCGAGGAAGGTGTTAACATGGAGCTAAAACGAAAATTTCCGAAGTCGGAAGGATTGGCAGTGGATCAAGTCGTCTACAATTGGTTTTGCAAAGCCAAAATAAACCAATTACAATATCTGGGCCGCTACTTAAACAAAAAGCACTGGAGACAGTAAGCAGTTTAAAG
>JAVIWB010001987.1:0-27783 GCA_031893035.1 Dermolepida albohirtum | reverse complement strand
AAAAAAAATTTATTATCGAAAATAGTTTTGTTGCTTTTCAAAATATTCTCCTTGAGAATGCACTTTTGCATTCGTTTAAATCAATCCGAAAAGCATTCTACTGTGAAGGCGGTATCTCCAAAATATGAGTTTTGAATGCCTCGACTGCCTCTTCCGGCGTAGAAAACCGTTGACCACGAAGTTTATTCTTCACGTGCGGGAACAAAAGGAAATCACGGAGTAATAGATCAGGGCTATATGGCGGATGCCTCATCAATTCAATGTTTTTCCCGGTCAAATATTCAATTGTTTGAACCGACCTGTGAGAGCTCGTATTGTCATGGTGGAGAATGATCTGTCGTTTCGGTTTGTTTTCCTTATTTCTCCAAAAACTTTTGGCAAACAAATAGTTGTGTACCATTCGGTATTAACCGTCCTACAACTCTCTAAAGGCACGGTTGCAACGTGTTATTTAAAAGGATATATTAATCTTTATAGTATAATGTTAATAAACAGTTGTTCACGTCCAATCGTTATTTCGTCTTATTTCTCGTAAAAATGAAACCAAAAAATTGAATTTACATGGTGCCCTAATTTTATTGCACACTACTGTACAAAGTTTTATTAAAATTTTTTAATTTACCGCATTTATTTGGAAATAAGTAAAGCGATAATTAAATATTCGTAAATAATTTTTGACGATATAATCTCTGATTATTAAGTCAATATTATTTCTGAAAATTCCCGACACATGTTTGTTATTTCGAACACTATTATGAAATTTTATTCAATGTCTATAATTGATTGTTGTTGCCGAATTATAAACTTGATTTAATTTCATTTTACCAAAATTTATATTTTAATATTTGAATCTACACTGGCCAAAAAAAAACATTTACCCGGGTTAAAATATCAGAAATTTGTGTGTACATTAATCAGCATTTTAATAAAAAAAAAAAGACTACCGACCATTATGATCCCTAAATTCTTAAAATAGTGACGGAAAATCGTCAACTTTCCAAGGGGAAAGAATGTTTATCAAATTGGAACTGAAATAGTGTTAACAGTATCATATAAATAATAATAAACACAATATTAGCAATCGACAAAAAAAGCAACTTAAATTGACATCCAGGGATGCAGAAAGCTTTCTATAATTGGTCTAAACAATATCAATCTTGCGACTAGATCGGTAGATTTTCTAAACGGTACAAAGGATGTACTTGGCAAGCCGTAAAATAGTCACTTTTAATAATGCTTTTGTCCTTTGTTGCAGCTAATAATTCAGTGCCGTTTTATTTTTTTTTGAGGAGCAATAAATCAACAACAGAATAAAGGAATCCTAGAGAACGCCATCTATGTGATATACGAGGTGTGGCTATTAAATAACGAGACTGGCGCTGGTACAGAAGAAGTGCGCATGCGCCAAACGCCACCGACTAACAGGTATTATCGTGAAGCCTTCTCTTTTGCAGTACCTCTCGTTTCCGTAAATAAATCAGTATAGTCGTAGCCTTCGTTCGCCTCAAAGTTGTGTTTTTTTGTCGCCGGAAAAATGTTAAGTAACTATTAATCAACATTACAACCTTCACGTTCGTGCTCAACTCCGTAAAAGAATAAGGAAAAAACGACCCGAATTGTGGAAGGACAAGTCATGGGTTCTCCACCAAGACAATGTGTGTGTGTGTCATTCCGCATTGTCAGTCAAGAGGTTTCTAGCCAAGTACATCCATCCCAGTGTTAGACTTCTCTCTGTTTCCTAAGTTGAAATCTGAATTAAAGGGAACAAAATTTGAGTCCGTTGAAGCTGCGAAAGTGAAAGCGGCAGGCGTCCTGAAGCATCTGAGAGAAGAAGACTTCCAGCATTGTTTCGAACAATGAAGATTCGCATGGAGCGGCGTAGGGATAGAGGAGGGGTGTATATTAAAGGCGATAATAAGTAAATATGTATGAAATCAAAATAAAATGTTTTACAGCGTCAGTCTCGTTATTTAATAGCCACACCTCGTATTAAAAAATTAGAGCAAAATAATGTGTCATACAATTAGAAAAAGCACTGCTTCTGGCCGCAAAGCCAAATCAATCATAGGGTACCTTAGACCATAGGTTCCCAAACTTTTTAAAGCCATGGTGCCCTTAACGTTCAGATTATTTCCGGCGGCGCCCTTCATATGAAGCAAAACTGGGGACCTGATAATTTTAAGTCTAACATCTTAAATTTAAATAAATTCTATGCTATGATCTCTAAATTTAGCTTTTAGATTTTTATAAGACTTTAATTTCGCTTAAATGCACCGATATTAAATCTAAAATTCAACATACAAAATGAATAGTATTTATTTTGAGCAAGTCATTGTTGATTATATTTACAATCAAGTGCAAAAAGAGCTTTTTGGCGAGGCTGTCGCGGCACCCCTGGACGCCGCGGCGCTCTCTTTGGGAACCCCTGCCTTAGACCATGCAATTCTCCGACCTTAAACCCATTCAAAAACGCATTAAGTACAATACACTAAAAACATTGATTTGCTGCTACAAAGTACAACGAAGCAAAAATTACTATCTGCTTCTGGGCTTCCGGGCTGGAACCGCGTCACTTGTATATCTGCCGACGTTTCGTACTCATTTATATGGGACATCTTCAGGGCACAACTACTGCACTGAAACTAGTGCAGTAGTAGTTTCAGTGCAGTAGTTGTCCCTGAAGATGTCTCATACAAATGCGTACGAAACGTCGGCAGATATACAAGTGACGCGATTCCAGCCCAGAATCCCAGAATCAGATAGCATGGACCACGACCGCGGAAGTCTACGTACCAGATGAAACAAAAATCAATTTAACGTATTCAAAAAGTATGGACAGAAAAAAAGATTATGCATGCCAAATAGAAGAACTTCTGTTCTAAGAGTACGGTTATACAAACTAGTTCAATGTACAAATACTGAAATGGGAAATCTGAAACGGCCAACTGCAGAAATTCGCCAATTAAAAATACATATTCAAAACAATATAAATGGCTTAACGTATCGAAGATTACAAATCATTATCAAAAGTAATAACGATATTAGCTTAGCTGATATGCTATCAATATTTCGAATATTAAAGCCGAAAATTTGATACTATATATTTTTGATAAGATTTGAATATCACAAAGTTTTTCCAGAGGATGAAGATCCAGAAATGAGGTAAATATGTTATGAAAATAAAATCTAGTTGTACGATAAACTTATCAATCCTTGCATCATCCATACTTAAAAAAATATGCCTAGGTCGTTTATGTGAAAAAATTTAAATCCGAAACACATTATTTTTATATTAAATGCAATGATAATAAAATGTGAATCCGATCACACAAGGAATACCCTGAATTAGCAATGATTGATTCACTTTAATCATATTATATCACGAAATTATATTTTCTCGCAATAACCTTCGCAACAAACTTAGGTACAGAGGCTCAAAGTTATGGAACAAATATTTTTTTTACGTTCTAAGTTAATTTTGAGAAAATTTAATCCTTAAATTATAAACAATTTTGTATATTTTATTAAATTAAACCTATGTAGAAAGTATTTACTTAAAATAAATCAGCATTGCAGCCAAATAGTTATACAGTTAATAAAAAAAATGGCAATACTGAAAAAAAGAACTCAAAGTAATAATGGAACACCTTGTTATTTCACGTCCGAATTGTTCTTTAAATCTATTAAAACATTTGTTATTGATGCTTTTTAAAAAGTCCGTTAAGTTTTACAACCAAAAACATATTCTTCTTATTAAAAATTTAAAATCGCGCCGCGTAGTGTTCAGACTTCACCAGAGCTCAGGGAGCTAATAAAAAAATTATCCAAGAAGGACAAAACTGTTCGAGAAATCGCAGAAATTGTGAATCGTGCAGCTACAACTGTTTTGAACATTATTAAAAGATATGAAAACAGCAATAACTCTGAAAATAAATCAAAGCCCAGTAAAAATAACGACGAGCAGTGGCTAATGCGCCAAATTAAGCGGAATCCTCAACTAAGTGCACCAAAGTTAGCTGCTGAAGCTCAAAAACACCTTGGGAAGAAAGCAAATGCAGAAACAGTTCGTATCGTTTTTCGGAAGCACAATTTTAATGGTCGAGTTGCCAGAAAAAAAAACATATATAAACGACATTAACCAAAAAAAACGTGTAGAGTTCGCAAAAAGATACCGAGACAAGGACTTTTCTTTCTGGAAATAGGTGTTGTTTACTGATGAAAGTAAATATGTTTTTAGATCTGATGAACGCTCATACGTATGGGGACGAGCAAATGAAGAGCTCCATAAAAATAATTTGCAACCTACAGTAAAACACGGTATGGGTTCAGTGATGGAATGGGGTGCTGTATCTGCCGGTGGATCAGGCAATTTACAGATAATTGATATGATTATAAATCACACTATGTATTTAGATATACTAAGAAACAATTTAAACGAAAGTGTCGAAAAACTAGGCATTAAAGAGGGATTTTATTTTTATCAAGATAACGATCCCAAGCATAAAGCTTATAACGTCCGATCATGGCTCCTGTATAATTGCCCCCACGTTTCAGAAACCCCACCACAATCACCGGACTTAAATATTATTGAGCATGTTTGGAGTTATCTCGAGGAGGAATTGAAAAATAATACAATTCTCACTCGCGAACAACTAAAGGCAGCTATTATTACGGAATGGTCAACGATCGAACTTTCGTATTGTGGAAAAACTCGTAAAATCAATGCTTAACAGCTTAGGATGCGTATTAAAGTCAAAAGGCTTACCTATAAAATATTACCTACCAAAAATTCATAAATTTTGTGATAAAAACCATATGTGTTCCATTATATGTTTGACATGAATTTTTAGTTACTTCTGGATTTTTGTTATTTTTTTAAGCGTATAATTTTAGAAATGAATTTGTTCATACTGAGTTTGAAATGTAGCTTACAATCATTAAAATCAAAATAAAATCTTTCATGACCTAATGCTTTTTAAGCTTTTTTTTGTTATAGTTCTTATAATTGTTTTTCTGTTCCATTATAACTTTGAGCCTCTGTACATATACTAAGCGTTAAAATTAAAATAGAACACGTACTGCCTCATATGCTTACGCACGAAAAATAACACAACCACCATGCCAGCAACACCAACAAACAGCTAGAGTGCAAAAGCAATAAAGTATTTCAAATGTATATTTTCATATAAATAGAACTACGAATACGAACCTCCGCAGAATGGTCTCCCAGTGTCGGCCAATCACCAACATACGTAAAATCACTAGCCTGTAAAAAAAGAACATAAAATCATTAATTAATTTTTATAAAAATGAATGGGAACTCGTTCACGTAATATAAAGGTTGAGAAGTTAAAAATTAAACTGCTATTTATAAGCATTTGACCACTTTTTTGTAATTGTTGTAATTAACATAAATGCTGTAATTACATTAAAATTCCCCTCGTAATTTTTTTAAGATTAATTCGAATTTTTACTCAAGTCAAGTAAGCGTCCGGTCAAGAATTATTCAATATACCTTAAAAATCATTAGAAATTTCTGAATATAGGTTTTCTTTTGTAAAGGACTCTACTTTGTTTATTTCAAAATGTAATATGTTCATAACATAACTTCTACCTTATTCGCCCTTGTAAATGAGCTTCTAAGAATAAAAGGAAAATCATTTAAGAATTGAAAATAAAATATTAGCTAGTGGAATATATAATTGTAGCTTATTCGAGGAACACCACTGCCATAGCTTCATTATGTATCGCATTAGACATTCGATTTAATACGAGGGTGGTCCCATAAGTACCCAGCCTGATCTAGAAATGGCGATAGTTGTTTGAAAAATAGCGTATTAGAAAGTACACAATCTATAAAGCATATGTTTCAAGCATGAAGACGTCACGTTGTTTAGTATTTGTTTGGCAGCCATCAATAGTGAACGTTTTCAGTGAATTTGTAAAAATGGAGAAAATTGGTCATCGTTACGTGATACAATACTTTTATTTGAAAGGCCTCAGCTCAACCGATATAAAAGCTGAACTGGATTCTACTCTGGGTGAGTCTGCTCCTTCGTTTACAACAGTGAAATATTGGGTAGCCGAGTTTAAACGGGGCCGTACGAGCTGCCAAGACGAGCATCCCAGTGGTCGATCAAATGAGGTGGCAATTCCAGAAATGGTAAAGAAAATCCACAAAGCGGTACTTAATGATCGTCGACTGAAAGTGCGCGAGCAAGCAGACATAGTAGGCATTTCAAAAAGTGCGGTACGTCGCATATTATCTGAAAATTTGGATATGACAAAGCTGTGTGCAAAAACAGTGTCGTGAAGATGTTTCAATTGAATGTTTAACGAAGTTTTACAGCAACCAATCAGAATTTTTGCGCTGTTTCATAACCATGAATGAAACATGGGTCCATCACTTTACACCCGAGACAAAAGAACAATCAAAACAATGGACTCAAGAGGGAGAACCGGCTCCAAAGAAGGCGAAAGGCGTTTTATCTGCAGGCAAGGTCATGGCATCGGTTTTTTGGGATGCGCATGGAATAATTTTCATTGACTGTTTTAAAAAAAAGGAAAAATTATCAACGGCGAGTATTATGCGAACTTATTGCAACGTTTGAGCGAAGAAATTAAGCAAAAACGACCGCATTTGGCTAAGAAGAAAGTATTGTTTTATCAAGACAATGCACCAGCTCACAAATCCGTTATTGTAATGGCCAAAATGAATAAATTAAAGTTTGAATTGCTACCTCATGCACCCTATTTGCCAGATTTTACCCTCTCGGATTATTTCCTGTTCCCGAACTTGAAAAAATGGCTTAGTGGTCAAAGATTTTCCAACGATGAAGAAGTATTTTGAGGAGCAAGACAGTTCTTATTATAAAAAGGGTATCGAACTTATTGAACATCGCTGGGAAAAATGCATAGAGCTGAAAGGAGATTATGTTGAAAAATAAATATATTTCTTTCCAAAATTTTTGTGTTTTCTTTATTGGGTCGGGTACTTCTGGGACCACCGTCGTACAGCAATAAAAGCTCCAAAAATGTTTCATACTACAGAATCAAAGCATGGAGAATAAGAGTCCATACCACACTTCCAATTTCGAAACCAAGAACGGAAAACAAAAACTTTAAATGAAACAATTTAAATTATCATGTCTAGTAAAAGTTGTATTATATGAATAATTAGAATACAATTAGGACACACTATGTCCAAAGTTAAATGGATACCTAATTTATTTTTAATTGATATCTATTTTTATGATCGTTTTACATTATTTACTCCTATCTATACTTCATAAATGTTTACTTTTACATTGAAAATATAAATCGCTTAAATATTATATTAATGTACGTGGTTAATATAACAAGTAACTGACGGACACCAAAACAAATGAAAAAGATGGCAAATAATTGACGTAATGCAGCTAACTGACGTGAAAGTGAATAATTTAGAAAAAATAACTCAGCTGTTTCTTAGTGAAGTGCAACAATATTTAAGAATCCGGTTACGATTTTCATTAATATGGGTTAATTTATTTTTAAAGAAAACGTATTATTTGAAAGCAGACAATAATAAAAATTTTTTTGTGTTACCAGAGACATGGGTATTTTCATTACTGTACTATTTCTGTAGGTGAACGTTAAATGACAAAACTGCGTACACCTGGATACTTGAAATAATATTCAAATGATCAACACCAACTTTAGCAAATTTTATGTGATTAAACGTATTGTTATTTGTAATAGGCATTGGCTATGATCGTTTTTCATAATGGTTGTGATTCGCATTTACATTTTACAATACTACATTTAAAAATAGACCCGCTAGATACTCGATATGTAATAAAATCCGGAAACTATACATGCCACTCTAAAAAGATCAGATATTTTTTAAACCAACGCGTTGTTTCTTCAGAATGGTGACAAGACGCGGTGTCTTCCTGATGATTGTTATCAAATAATTTTAATATAGAGGACTTCCAGTAGTTCTTCCAGTATTATGTTCCGAGCGATATTCATTCGACCTTCGCATAAATAAACTACGCCGATTCCGGACACCGAAATAGAGTGCCAAATCGTGCGCTTGACCGTATTTACAAAACGGTCGAGATAAAGCGTTCCGCCCTTCCTACATTGCATGTACTTACAAGTTAGCTCGCTCAAAAAGCTATAATGAAACGAAAAGTGGTTATTTTTACTTTTTTTTCTTGAATGAATTGTGAAACATAATTGCAATTTTATGTACTTAGATGAACAAAAACTATTTTCATATTTCTACATACAAATCTTTAGATTTTATCAATTTCAGCCAGTTTTCAAAAGTTAACATTTCTTCATTAACTTAAAACGTTTTTCTTATAGTTACTTATTAACAAAGATCAATTATATGACTAATTCGCTGTACAAACAACCTCATTATTCTTGATGAAAGTACAGTTGCTGTATCATCCACAATCCCATAGAATTTTCATTTTAATCTTATAAAGTCGTTCCTCCTAAATATCATTTCTAGATGCATACTGTAATGCTTCTAATAAAATCCAGTTTATAAAAATTTTAACATGTTCTGAATAATATGGTGTAATAAACATGACTCTACGATAGTCATATTGTAACGGGTGTTTTTTAAGAGCTTGAGAACTTTAAATGATAATACAAGACAGAAATATTGTTGGAATGAAATTTTTTTATTATAATCTGGTAGACAATTTCATGGCATTTATTTTTTAAATATGATTTCCGGCATATGTCCGCACATTTCTTTGTCTTGTTGATGGTTTTGAATCGAGAAGAGTAAAATTGGTTCGAAGACGATCAATAACTGCACGAATTGCTTGCTCACTAGGCCGATTATGTTGACCGTGAAATGGACGTGTGCTCTATGTGCTCTATGAAATTCGCGAACAGATTTATTTTTTTCAAAGTAAATTTCCACAATTTGGAAGCGTTGTTCTGGCGTTAAACGATTCATGATGACTTGCCAAACCTTACTGAACAGAAATGTCAACACAGTTTGACATTATCAGCTGTCAAACCATAGTTATCGATATCGATAGTTCTCATGCAGCTTAAAAAACACCCATTATATATGATTTTTAAAAGAAATTTTATTTGATCTACATTTTATTTGGTTTAAATAGTAAAGCATGTTACAATGCTACAAACGTTGTAACATGCTTTACTATTTAAACCAAAAAAAAAATGTAGATGAAATAAAATTTCTTTTAAAAATCATATACACGTATTCTACAATTACATTTAACATTTATTCCAACGTCATTTAATATTCTATGTAAACATCTCTTTAACCGCCATACATGGAAATTTGACTATTTCTGAAACGTGGAAAATTCTCATAGATTCGACAGACAAGCTGGAGACATCATTCTGAACCTATTAATGGAATATTTTACATTTATTATACAATATGATTCAAAAAGATGTACACAAATTCAATTTGCTATTCTTCCCGTACTACAAGAAACTTTCACACCTTACGATTTGTTCAGTGAATATTCGTGAAAGATTCAGTTTACGTTTCCATAAATTCGATTGACCTAAGAACCGTATCGAGCTCAGTAACGCAAGATATTCTTTATCGAGTATTGGATGATTTCAACTATCGTCTAGATCAGGTATGGGCAACCTTTGACATGTTGTGGGCCAAACTTTAATGTGCAAATACGTTCGCGGGCCGCGTCTAAAAGTAGTGCATTTTAAAGTAGTGTTCATAATTTTTAGCGATATATATCAGACATGAAATAATACAATGTCTCGCGGGCCGGATCAAATTTTACAGCGTCAATTGCCCATACTTGGTCTAGATACTGTTGGTGCAGCCAAAAAAGGGCACATTAAACATCCATAAATTTTAATGTACATATAATCAAATATAATGTACAGAATTCAAATAAAACACACATTTTAGAAAATATGGGGCATTGAAATCGCGTCTACATATTTGAATCATCTGTAGATATCTAAAAAAAGATCTCAACCTAAAATACTTCTAGTAACATCGTTGTTTCAACGAAGTTTTCTACATATTCTTCTGCAATAGTGGTAGATTTCTACCTGAGTCAAGTAAACGGATGATCTCTTAATATCCTGTCTAATTATTGCATTAAATGACTGTAATATGCGAAAATCAAGAAATTTAGCATATTTTTTCGATAATTTCAATTAGATTTACGCTTGGTTTTTGTAATAAACTATTTCGTTTTGGTCTCTAATTTAGTAATGTATTTTTTCAGGCTCTCATCTACAATATTAAGATTACGTAAAAGAACTATTCAAAGTGTATTCATGCACTTCTTTGCTTTTGCCATTTGCAATCATCTGCATCGATATTAATAAATTTACATTTCTTTTTAATACTGATCAATTATTACAGAATTATGAAGTACTTCATTTCTTTCAAAAAATAAGCATTTAAAGTCTTATCAGTAAGAGCTAATTCTTTTTTGTAGATCGATTATATAGTTCTTCACATTCATTAGTAGCTAGTTTAAGTGACAACTTGTGCTCCTTTTAATTAATAAAATCGAAAAATATGCTTAACTTGGAAATTACAATAAATGAATAATATATAAACAATTTTGAATACGTTTTTCACTTTGTACCACAATAAATGCAATAAATTCGTCCTATCGAAACTGATAATTTCAAAATATCAAAATTCATATAAGTTTTTTTGTTGTTGAATGTGTTCATGGTTTTAATTGGAACAGCCTGTATAATAACAGTATTTGAAATTATTTTCATAAATATATCTAGATAATATTTTATAATAATTAATATTATTATAACTAACACAGGTGGTAATTCTGCATGAAAAGAATACAAAAAATAGTAGTAACAAGCGACTGCATCACATATCTTCGTTAAAATAGTACACAAAATTAGTAACTCCAACTTAGCGTAAAGTTTTCCATGTTTTAAACAAAAATAATTACAGCTGTGTAGATAAACGTATATTTAGAACGTTTTTTAATACGTTCAATAGAATGCGAGTTGGTAATAAGTATATATCATTAAATGAATGCCTTTCTCATATTTTAAAAATTATTAATCTTAATAACTAGCCAAATAATTGAAAGAAGATCACTAATATTTAATTTAAAATAGATATCTGACAAAATACAATTTAATATATACATTAATTCCCATTTTTTTCTTAAATATAAAAGATATAAAATAAAATATTTGTTTATATTTATTTATACATACATATGTGTGTATATATATATATATAGATATAAATATGTAACTTATACACACACATATGTATAACATATATTTATATATAACATATTGTTCTCAGTCAAGGCCGTTTCATGTTAATTTCACGTTTAAATTCTTTCAATAATATGGAAATGGCACCATGCATATTGTAGTATTACCTTATTTACACAATCACTGGACATATTAAAAAAAAACTGTTAATACTTGTTTTATTCAATTAATCGCGCGATATTCACACTGTTAATATATACCTTTTGCGTTCGACAATATAAAATTAGCAACAATAACAATTTCGAATACTTCAATTTCAGTACAATCGCGTCACAATTTCAACTTATCGAAAACTGAACAAGCATACACACATACTGCTGTTAAAATATCAACATATACAGTAAAACCGATCAACAGAATCAGTATGGTCAACTGTAAATAATAACATTCTGACTTATTTGCGCTGTAACTTGATATAATAATCACGTTTACAAAAAGAAATACATTAGATATTTAAGTGTACTTTTATGAATACTACGGCAAGATATACAAATATTACACGAGTCCGTACTAGTTTTAAAAATAAATATGGAAACTATTTACAAAACTTGTCGACAGTATAAAAAAAGTTTTCATCAATTTTTTTGCGTTTATTTAAAATGGAGGCAACAATGTTCCTGCAATATTAGTATTTTTATCGCTAAAAAAAATACTGTTTTATAAAAATATTAAAAATTTAAATAAATATATTTTGAAAATTTTAGAATATGATTTATATTATGTAACAAGTATTTAACCTATTTATTTTTTAATTGATAAACCAATAACGCGAATTTTAATATCTTACTTTTACTTTTTGAATATATTATGATGGGTTGACATTTTATTCAGATATAATTCAGACGTACAAAAAATACACATACATATATAAAATTGTAAACGACCTTGTATAACCCAATTATAACTGTTAACCTTGATATAAAAAATTATAAATGTTAATATATATATGTACCAACATATAATACAGGTAGATAACTTATATAACACCAATATTAAAAGAACCAATCATTATGAAAGATTATTAGTTTTTAAACTAAATTTAACCCCACCACCGATCTGTGTAAGGGAGTTAATAAAAGCAGAAATCGCAAATATTATGTAGAATACTCATTTTAAAACTACTTAATAATAATTAAAAAATATTACAAATACCAAAATGATAATTAAAAAAAACAATAATATATTGATAAAAATACCTAAGAATTGGGTAAATATGTGAGGTTTATCTAAAAATATCCAACAAGAACTAGGCAACTTCAGTTTAAAAATAGAATTCATTATAATTATATATAAACAATTTATTTAACATGAAAATATTATTCTATTCTTGCTGTATTTGTCATCTAATTATAATTACATAACTGGAACATGTGAATATAGAATTATATATAAAAATTTTAAAAATGTACATAATATCTGGTTCCTATAGATAATGTTAGATACGGTATTGTTATTTACAAATAACACATTAGATTCACAATTATGATGTCTTAATAATATTTATTGTGTAATATACAGTTTATGTAAATATTTACACTTCTATTTTCTATAAACAAATATTCTGATAATAACGATAAAATTTAATTTTTTTGTGTAACATTATTAACTTAGCGCTAATCAAAAAGGAATTAAAGAATATTATATTAGAAAAATATCAGCAAAAATTTGTCTACATATTTCGGTGTGTATATATGTATATGTGTGTGTGTGTGTATATATATATACATATACACGTTTGTGTGTGTGTGTGTGTGTGTGTGTGTGTGTGTGTGTGTGTGTGTGTGTGTGTGTGTGTGTTGTGTATGTATTTATGTATATAATGATTATAATTGTAATATCATTACTTCGGTATTAAGCAGTTATTGCTTTTTGTATTATAAATTATTTATTCAAGAAATATTAACATATTAAAATGTTAAAAAATACTTGACCTCTCATGTTTTACCTGTCCTATTTCCTTTTCTATAGTTTGATAAAAAATATATATTTTCATAGATAAGTCTATCTTATTATCTAATAAAAATTAAAGTAAACAAATTGAAATAAGGCAAATAAGTCATATAAGAAAATCAAATTTACTTACCTTATGGTTATATTTACGTCTATCTTTAGCCCTGATAACAGATGAAGATTGTCCATTAACAGCAGCATCTTGTTTTTGTGGCTGAAGTACACGTTTACCACTCGTATGACTTGTCTCTTTAGTAGCCAATACTTGTGCTGCATTTTTATTAATTTGCCAAGGATTTACTTTGGGCAGAGGTGCCTCGACAAATATTTTTTTTTCAATAGCTTCAGTCTTTTCAGTATTAGGCATTTCGGTTTTTTCCATATTGACTTTATCACGTGTGGAATGCTCCTTTTGTTTATTATTATCTTTGTCTTTACTATCATCTTTAACTAATCCATTAACAACTATTTTCGTTTCTCGCCCCTTTTCACGTTTATTTCGATCATTTTTTCGTTCTCTCCTACTGTGACTTACAACTGGAGTAAACGTACCATCATTGTCATCGACTGAAGACTGTCCCACTATCATTTCAACCTGCTTCGTTAACGTGGGTGAATGAGATCTTTGAATCACTTCATCATTTATGTTTTCCTTATTATCAGCTGGTTTGAAACGTACGGCATGTGCATATGAGGGACCGGCTGCTTCTTGAAGGGATTTGTCAGTTCCCGAGCTTTGCGTTATAGCAACATGCGAAGCCATATTAAATGTAAACAACACAATACTAGAAAAAAACACTCCCTCAATTACTTTTCAGTGTGAAAAGTTCAATATGGTCAGTAACCATATTAGATTAAGAACAACGCATGGCTATCATACCATAGGAACACATGCCGTCAATAAATTGAATTCACAACAATGTCTAGATGTGTTTACGTAATTAGTTTTCGACACGAATACACACACCAAACACTATAAATTACACTTGAAACGCACTTTTAAATTACAGTCAACAAACAGTAGGCATTTATTTGATCTCACATATTACTTGATTACTATTACAATCTAACCTTAGTAGGGATTTTCAATTCATAACTGTTAATAACCAAAGTAAGCAAATGTTGTGACAACCAATATTTATGCGGGATATTTAAATTGACATATTGACGTTTAATTAAATGAAGGATTAATTATTAAACGAGCAAATTCTATAATTATGAACATGTAAAGGTGTATAAATATGTAAACTAAACAACTATCAAAAGTGAATTGGAAGAGTTAAATTTTTTTCTAATGAAAATATTTTTATTAAATTTATTATTGAAGTTTAAGCAAATTTAACTACCCTAAAAGAAATATGTTCATACTTCTTCACAATTATTTGTATTTTTATCGATATAAAAATTGATATACGTATATTTAGACAAAAAATGTTTTGAATATACATACATATGTATGTGACTGTATTATACATACATTTTATAATTGATTTATGTTATACTACATATATGTATTTACGATATGTAGATATGCATATATTGCATCTAATGCATCATTGAAATTTAGATATAGAAATATATATTAAATTTAGTTTTCTCTTCTCGCTTATTGAAATCCATTTAAAAAATAAAAATGAAATACTGTCTTGGTTAGCTCTCTTTTTTACTCCTTATTTTATATGCAACACAAATACATGTACGTAAATATATTAGCATCTTTAATAATTAATTGTTTATATGCAATTTAACAATTAACTACATAAGCACAGATATATGCTTATGTACTTAATATATACATAATATGCATAAATATATATATATATATATATATATATATATATATAATTCATGCACACGTGTATATATTTTTCATATACGAATGTTACTTTTGAATAAGATTGTACATGAACAGACTCTTTATGATTTAGCCTCATATTTAATGCGGATTCTTTGGATTTTGGGATTTACCACAGATAATTACCACTTCTTGTGGACACGCCTTTGTATATATATATATATAAAACGATTTGATTTTCATGTTATATTAAAAAAATTTGAATAAAACATGGCTGGTTCGATACTTATATTTGTATTTTTTATTATAACTGCCGTTATAGGTAATATACGAAATTAACAATTAGTGCGTAACTAAATAAACAACTGTTTTCTTCTATATATTAATTAAATGTAGCTAGCTCGCCAAACATCATAAACAGAAGTGAATGGGGTGCAAGAGCTTCAAGATCAAATCAAAAATTAAAAATTAATCCTCCTCCTTATATTGTTATTCATCATTCTGCGGGACCGACCTGCTCGACCATTGAAAAGTGTAAATCTGTTGTCAAAAGTATTCAAAATTATCACATGAACAATAAAAAATGGAAGGATATTGGTTATAATTTTTTGGTAAATTCAAATTATTTATTTATGCATCTCGAAAATACAATTTTCTGTTTTTTTAATTTCTTTTTTTAGGTCGGAGGTGACGGGAACGTTTATGAAGGTAGGGGTTGGAAAAGATATGGTGCCCACTCTCCTCCATACAATAGTAAGAGTATAGGAATCTGTTTCCTGGGAAATTTTAACGGTATTTTAACATTAACTCTATTTGTCTTGACTTTATAATTACTATGAGTTATATTTATTTTTTCAGTCGCTACTCCTCCAACTGGACAAATACAAGCTGCAAAAGATCTAATTGCTTATGGTATCAGCAACAATTTAATATCAAATAATTATAAATTGTTAGGACACAGACAGGCCGAAATAACAGACTGTCCAGGCAACAGCTTATTTAGACTGATTACAAATTGGCCACATTTCTTAACTAAATAAGAGCCATTATTGCCTTTTAATTTTTATTCTATATTAAATAATCATGTATATGGATCACTTACATATTCTTGTATTAATTTACTATAATAAATTGTTTTATGGAACAATCGTTTTTAATTTTCTTTCGTTTGGGAAAGGTTATTAATACAAATACATTATATAAAAATAAAATTTATTGAGATGTATATCACAGTTGTGGCGTAAATAAGTTTTTAAATAAAACATTGGTTTCTTAAATAACATTATATTCAAATTATTTTTGGTTAATATTAACACTTATTTTTGCATAGATAAGCACATATTGCACAATAATGAATTATATGCATTTTTATTTTTCACGTATGATAAATATGATTGAATATGAATCGAGCAAATAAAGCTATTTATCTTATCTATTATATGTGGTTATATTTTCCTTTTAATTAAAGGACAAGCAGTATTAGTTTACGCAAAATTTATTAAAATAAATTATACATATATATATATATACATACACACACACACACACATATATATATATATATATATATATATATATATATCTCTTATCACTGCGGTAAAACAATTTTGGATTAATAGAGTAACCTACATTACATTCTGTATAAGAGAAGGATGTTGAACAATCGTTATTTTTAATGACACAAATATTATAAATGTAGTGCAATATATACCTGTATATATAGATAGACATATGTATATATACCAAAATATAAAGGTATGTTCTATTATATATTGTCTCTATATTAACAATACAATGATTTGTCATTTATCATTGTGTCAGTTAAGAGAAAATAATAACCAAATGGGTATTTTTGTAAATGTGTGTTCTAAATTTGTTCACCATATGACTTGCATTTTGATACTATTTTCGCTAAGATAGCACAAAAAAAAACTAGATAAAGAAACTCGAAATGGTCATTTTAACTGAATGGATAAATCTGTAAATCATTGCATGTTTTGAGGTTATATATTTTGTTTCTTAAGGTTAGAATTAGAGATCAATAGAATGACTAATACAGTGGAAACGGATTATCCAATTTGGGCATTGCTACCTAAAAAAGAAACTGGAGTAAATAATTTCTTAGCAAAGTATCCAGAATACGACGGACGAGGTACAGTTATAGCTATATTTGATTCTGGAGTCGATCCGGGGGCCCCTGGATTACAGGTATTTTTTGTGTAATGATGGTTACAATATTAAGTTTATTCCTGTTACAGGAAACATCGGATGGAAAAATTAAAGTTATAGAAAGATTTGACTGCAGTGGCTGTGGTGATATAGACACATCAACAGTTGTTGTTCCAAAAGAAGGTTATATTACAGGACTATCAGGAAAAAAATTAAAGGTAAGCTATTTATATTATTTATCTTGTTTTTAAAAATCAATACTCTTTATATCATTTATTTATTTATTTTAAATTTGTATTTAAATAGCATGGACAATTAAAATAAGCTTCATGCCATCTCTTAAACTAAATATTTAAAATTTTAACAGTTTTTTAAGAATTTTTAAAAAAATATATCTCTATTCATCATTTTAAATTGTTATTAGGAATGGCAATAAATGTACATGCTGCTTATGTAATTCGTTAATTGAGAAAGCACATTGCTATAGCATGTTCAGTAGATCTATTATATTAATAAAGTAGATTTATCTTGCTTATATATTAGAGGGGTGTATTTGTGATAAGGCATATTTCTATAAATTAATCAAACAACAATTTTTCAAGTTTTTTTAAACTTTTATTTTATTCAAACATGCCTGTGTATATTCTTAAAAAAAAAAGAAATGTCTTATAAAATAAATTAAAATGTAATGATAATGTATTTTTAAAATTTGTATTTATGTAACTTATGATTAAATCATTTCATATTTCTTTGTTAGGTACCTGAAAATTGGACAAATCCATCAAATAATTATCGAATTGGTGTGAAACGCATCTTTGATTTATATCCTGAGCGTTTGAGAGAAAGGTATCAAGAAGAGAATAAAGAAGTAAATTGGGATAATCAACATAAAGTGGCGTTGGCGGAAGCCAATCATCGTTTATCAAAATTAGATTCAACTTCCACAAGTTCTAGTAATTTGACTGAATTTCAAAAACTGTTGAAAGAGGATAGGGAAAATACAGTAGAGATACTAAATAATTTTGAAAAAAAATACACAGATTTAGGTCCAGTGTTTGATTGTGTCTTATTCCATGATGGCGTCAAATGGGTGGCTTGTGTGGATACTACAGAGAAGGGAAACCTTAGTGAATGCAAATTGCTAGGAGAATATAGTATTACACACGATTTTACACCTTTAACAGAATTAGATATGCTAAATTACAGCATTAACGTACATGATGGTGGCAATGTCTTAGAAATAGTGGGATTGTGTTGTAAGTAATACTTAATATGGTGATATTTGGTAGTGAAATTAGTAATTTAACCTTTTATATTAGTAAATCTAACTTGTAGTTTCATGGACAACTCAGGAAAAATAAATAAAACTATTTTGTAACATAATTTTTCTTGCAGTTCGTTTTTTTAGCGAGCCATGGAACACACGTTGCGTCGATTGCTTCTGCGTACTTTCCGAATGAACCCCAATTAAATGGAATCGCTCCTGGTGCTCAGATAGTATCATTAACAATAGGAGATGGCAGGTTGGGCTCTATGGAAACTGGCACTGCTTTAGTTCGAGCAATGATCAAAGTGATGGAATTGCAGGAGACTAATCCAGTTCATGTTATTAACATGAGTTATGGAGAACATGCTCACTGGTCAAATTCAGGGTAATTCAGTAATATTATTATTATAAAATCGAGGCATCAATAACTTCCCTTTTAGTGTATTCATTTTATTTGTCTATGAAATACATTGATTATAACGTAGTAATTTATTTTTGATGAATACAGAATTATACTAGCAAAATATTTTATTTGATAACATTATTTTGTTTTAGACGTATAGGAGAATTAATGAATGAAGTAGTGAATAAATATGGTGTTGTCTGGGTTGCTTCTGCCGGAAATCATGGTCCTGCATTAAGTACCGTAGGAACACCCCCGGATATTAGTCAAGAGACTATAGTAGGTGTAGGTGCATACGTGTCACCTGAAATGATGGTAGCTGAATATTCCATGAGACAAAAATTACCGGGAACTCCCTACACTTGGTCATCACGCGGTCCGACTATAGACGGTGGTTTTGGTGTAACAATCTGTGCTCCCGGTGGTGCCATAACCTCAGTTCCTAATTTTACATTAAGAAACTCACAGTTAATGAATGGCACGTCGATGGCATCACCACACGTAGCCGGTGCTGTCGGTATATTGTTATCGGGGTTAAAACAACGCGGAATCCCTTACTCACCTTATAATGTAAAACGGGCTTTAGAAACTAGTGCTACTAAATTATCGGACGTCGAATGTTATGCTCAAGGTCACGGTTTACTTCAAGTAGAAAAAGCTTTCGAATATCTAGTTACTTACAGTTCGGTCCAAGAAAGGGACGTCAGATTTCACATATCATGTGGTCCCAATAATACCAAAGGTGTATATATTCGTAATAAGTTACATTTAGCAAATATCGAAGCGTCAATAAATGTTGAACCGTTCTTTAAGCACACCAAAGACGTTTTTGCTAGTGCTAACAGTAAAATAACGTTTAATATGCGGTTAGCTTTAGTGTGTAATGCGTCATACGTTAGTTACCCCTCACATTTGGACCTGTCAAATATGGCGCGCGGTTTTATCGTTAGAATCGATACGTCGGGTTTACAAACAGGTGTGCATAGTAGTAGTATAGATGCTTATGATGTTACTTGCATCGAAAAAGGACCAGTTTTTCGCGTACCAATAACGATAATACAACCTCAAGAAGTTACCAGTCCAACGTACGCGGCTAATTTCTATAATGTATCGTTTTTACCTAATGTTATCAAGCGTCATTTTCTAGTCGTACCTGATCTTGCTACCTGGGCTGTTATTCGATTAAGATCTCACGATTCTTATGTTGCTGGTCATTTTGTTATACACTGTATGCAGATACTGCCTAAACAAAGTTGTAAAACTTTGGAAATTAACAAACATCTCACCGTCACGTCTAACAATGATTGTATTCAGAGCTTTCCTGTTAAAGGGAGTTTAGTATTAGAAGTAGTAGTGGCAAAATATTGGGCTAATATAGGTGAAATCACCATTGATTATTCTATAAGCTTCCACGGTATTAAACCGAGCCAGCCTAGTATTACAATGTTAGCAGCTGATGGCATATATTCTTTAGAGGTTACCAGTCTTCAAGGAGAAGAAATTTTACCAAGTATAACGTTCAAAAATTCCGTCCAGATATTGAAGTGAGTTATATTGTCATGAAAGTAATTTATAAAAAAAAAAATCATATTTTTAGGCCACTGGATTCAAAAACCGTTTCATTGACAAATCGCGATGTTATACCACCCTCTAAACAAATTTACGAACTCAATCTAACCTACACATTCCATTTGAATAAACCAACTGAAGTCTGTCCAAATAGCCCACTTTTAAGCGATGTATTATATGAGTCTGAGTTTGAATCCCAATTATGGATGCTCTTTGATAGTAATAAACAATTTTTAGGATGTGGTGATGCATATCCTTCTAAGGTATATATTTTTTAATTTACCTTTTTTTAATACAGTGAAATCTCTATTTGGACACTAATGCTAATATATTAAAAATATTCCATTGATAAATATAAGGTCATCATTCTTTATCCATACTGAAAAGGAGTATTTGAGGGTTTGTGTTTATACTGCAATGTAACTTAGTAGTCATACTCTAGCGCCACGGCGACTGCACAATGATATAACAAAATTATTAATCTTTATTATCACCACAGACGGGAATTACTAACTACCTAGACGTAAAGATAAGTCGAGTTGAATTCGTTACACTGAACTGCCTATATTCACTTCTATTATTGACCATTTGACTCGTTTCCATTTCATATCTCCCCCAGTTTCACATTTAATTTTTCCCCCCAAATTTTTTTTGAGTCGTTTCTTATTTCTTTCCCCGACGGTTTTCGTGTACTTTATCAGGTATCCTGGTCTAAAATTATTATTGGGTATACATTTGTCACATAATAGTACGATTTACGAGATAATTTATTCTTAAAATGTTCACATCCAAAAAATTGTTGATTTACAAAGTGTCTGTCGTAGAAGTTTCACTGTATACTCTATTTTTTAAATTTTTAAATATATATTAATTCTAGTATACGATAAAATTGGCTAAAGGCGATTACACGATCAAAATGCATATTCGTCACGATAAGAAGGATTACTTAGATAAATTAGCGGATACACCACTGTTGTTAAATCAGAAACTTCCAAATGCAATCATGCTTGATGTTTATAATAGCCATTCACAAGCAGTCATTGGAGGAAAGAAAGCGATGTTCGGTCATACATTGTGTTCATCCACTGTTCCCTTGTATATTGCTCCCCTGCCTTCTGACAAGTATGTTCCTTCCGTTTTAAATTATTAAATTTGTCAGACTTATTTTAGGTATGTTCCTAAAAATAATAATGCAGCACGTTATTTAACTGGATATGTGACATACGCAAAAGATGAGTTAGGTAAAAAAGCTGACAGTTACCCAATCAAATATATCCTTTGCGAGCAGACTAAAAAGAACAACAACAGCAAACCGGACAAAGATAAATCTAAATTAGATGAGTTCAAAGATGCGTTGAGGGAATTGAAAATAGTGTGGATTTCAAAATTGGGTGGGTCTTTAATTTGTATAATCGAATTTTACGTTTTTGTATTGTCGGAATGTAAATCAATAATTTAGGTAGACTTGTCATGCGAAGGCAATTGTTTTGCAGATGGAATTCTATACACAAAATCTAGTAATAAGTTTAGATGATACGGAAGATACATATACACAATTATTTATAATTATCGAATAATATATAAATTGAGAAACGAACAGATATTTTCTAAAGATTTTAAAAATCAATTTATAAAAAAATTAAATTTTTCATCTATCCAGAAACCAAAGTTTCGTATTTGTTGTTTTGCATCTTGTATGGAGGTCCACATTGTAGCAAAAAGTGTTGAAGCCGACCGTCAACAGTTCGATTGGATTCAAGTCTGGACTTACCGTATTCACTCCATTATGGAAATTACACCCGTTTTGTTTAAAATAATGCATGTAGAGCTTAGCACTACATTTTGGATTACTATCGTGTTGGAAAATGAAATATTCTATAATTCTGATATCTGAGACAGGTATCAGCGTGATTCTCGTATTAAAGAAATAGAGACGATCAAATTATAGATTGTCCCTACTCCTTTAATGTTCTCTCTATTTCAGTATTTCCCACAAAAGTGCTCCCCAAGCAACCCCAAACCATTTCCGATCCTCTCCCTGTTTTACTGTAAGTATAATGTATTAATCACTTATTGCTTCTAAATGGGCGATGTACCCGCAAGTAAATAAGTATATTTTAAATCTGAAAATAATACATCTGCACTATTTGGCCATAGAACGTTTCCGTTTCCATTGTTCTGGAGCCCAATTTTGATATAGACATTTTCTTTCGTTTTGCTTATGTAGTTATTTGTCCTGCAATCTGGCTTTCTGCAGTTTTCGTTTCACGGTAACAGTACCTAAAGATTTGTTGTGACTTACAGGACAGGGTCCACTACTGCTTTTGAAATTTTGGGCTTTCCATATGGATTTACACGTAATATTTATTCAATTTAATTAAATAAATTCATTTAAAGTAATTTCTTCATACATGTAAAGGTTTTTTAAGTACCGTTTAAAAAAGTACATAATTTTCTTACCTTATTTTCCTAACATCAATAGTGTTAGCAGGCATATCCTTTATCTAGAAATAAACTGTTTTTGGACAAATGTAGAATTTTGCTAGTATGTATTGGCTAAAGTGGTGTTGATTTTGATCGTTTCGCAGATTTCTTACACAATTTGATAGTGCCATGTCACATCTTAATTGTTATAACATGTGATTTAAAACTTCTAAATTAAAACCCTATTAATGGTGAATTGCTGTGTCACATAAGATATTTGAACACGACAGAAAAATACGTCGACAAATTGTTTTTTATAGTGACGTTATGAGTCTATGAAAGACGGCGACGTGAAATCGTTATTTCACCGGAATTCACAAGGAGTAATAGAATAATAATCAATTTATATTCTGTGATAATTTTTTCCATAAAATCAAGGAATCTATTCACAGAGGTCGGCGGTCAATGAAAATTCATTCAAAAAGTGTGTAAGACCACAATTCCTAGAAACGCGATTAAATAATTAGAGTACGGAAAGTTACGCGTAATGAGTATCCAAAAATGTTAACGGGGTAGTTCAGAATAAAAAGGAAAAGCGAATACTTTCTGAATATCATTATCATTACTACAAAGGGTACTAGGAAAGTTTTGCAATATGACGCAACAATGAATCGCAGGAAGCTGCTTGTTGCTGCATGTTTAGACATGTTCATAGGTGCATAGTAGCCGCCGCACCATGTCGATGGATTCAGTTATTCATTAGCAGTGAGAGTGTAAAGTGCTTGCGATGGCATTGTGGTCACGAAATGAGATAAGGGCAGTTTTACGTTATAATTTCGTGCGTGGGTTAAACATACACCAGTGCTTCGAAGAAATTACTCTTGCGCTAGGTGATGTTTGTCCACATCGCACGACGATATTCAGGTGGTATAGAGAATTCCAAAGGGGAAATTTAACTGTAGAGGATGCTGAGCGGCCGGGAAGGCCATGAACGTCAGTTATAGAGGAAAACGTTACTACTGTGAGGAAAATGCTTGGCGAGGACAGGCGAGTGAACTACCAACAGATAGAGAATACTTCAGGCCTAAATGTATCATTTGCACGTGAAGAAACTTTGTTCTCTCTTGGTGCCGCATCGACTGACTGAAGAGCAGATGACACGACGTGTGACTTGGTGCCGGGAGACGCTAAAAAAGTTGAATAAGGGACAATCTCGGTATGTGAACAACAACATCGTGACAGGTGACGAGACTTGGCTGTACCATTACGATGTGCCGACCAAAACTCAAAACAAAGTTTGGATCTTTGATGATGAGGACACACATCCCGATCTGTAAAGAAGAAAATGATAGCTGTATTTTTCAAATCGAGTGGAATTGTGGAACGCGTCGTTTTGAACATACAGAAGACAGCCACAGCTAGGTGGTATACTGAACAGTGTCTGCCTAAAGTCATTGGATCTATGAAGAACCGCGACCAAAATCAAGAATGAACACTTAGTTCCTCCATCACGATAATGCTCCAGGTCACCGCGCCAAAGCCTGCACCGAATATTTGACCACAACAGGATTGAAACTTCTCGAGCACCCTCTCTACAGTCCAGATCTTGCTCCCTGTGACTTTGCACTGTTCCCGCCTGTGAGGAAGGCGATTTTCCAGTGATGAGGACCTTCTGCGGGTTTGGAACAATGAGTGTGCTTTACTCCCTAGTGAAACTTGGCAGACTGGTTTAAAGATTGGTTTCAGAGGATGGAGAGGTGTATTGAGTGTAGAGGAAATTACTTTGAAAAAATTAAATCAACAAAGCTGTATTGCAAAACTTTCCCAGTACCCTTTGTACATCATTAGTGTGCTTTATCTCATTTAGGTAGGACCTCGATATACTTACTTATTTCTTAATTTACAGAAATATTTAAATGAGAGGCGATTCTATGAAAATAGTCTGATGAAAAGAGATGTTACAACATAATTCAAAAGACAGATGGTAAAATTCTCTTATTTTGGGAAAAGAAAAACTAGTTGCTAACTTAATAAGTGTTTAAATAGTGCGGTGAAAATGATGAAATTTAATTTTTTGTTTAAAGTTTCTTGAATAATTCTTTTAGATGTACCACGACCTTTCTATTTTTAATTTATGCCTGCGCCTTGAACTTTCTTGTTTTTTCTTGGTAATATACTTCTTATTAAGTTATTTCCTTAATAATTATCTTCCAAACTTATTCTGATAAAATAAAAAAATGGCAGTCGATAATTTATTTTATTTAAATTATTGGTCAACATTTTCGCAAACAAAGAACGACATATTGTATTTAATTCATTTAATTTCGCTCTATTTTATGCATGTCAATTAATTGAAATACATTATAGAACCCGGTAATTCTACAGATGATATATATACTGAATTTATAAAAGATTATCCAGATTGTTTAGAGGTACACACGGCATATTTGCAATGCGTCGATTCATTTGAACCGAAAAGGCAACTACCATATGTTATCAGACCGTATTCCACATCGTTAAATAAGACGACGATTAAAAAATATGTCTCAGTTTGTGATGCAGTTTTAAGTCAAATAGATCAGGAAAAATTACTGGCATACTTTTCCATAAAAGTCGATTTGCGAAATGATGCAGTTCAAATAAAATTGTAAGATTTTCACACTTTAAATGTACATTTTTCTGTTTAATTTTTGTTGCGATGTTTTAGACAAATGGAACGCCAGAAAACAGTATTTTTAGAAGCTTTATGCCGCAAAGGTATATATCTTTGCTTTTTATTTGAAATGGGGGATATTATGGAAGGCGAAGCGGATACTCCCTCAGCAGATGATATTTCTGAAGTTTGGCATTCATTGTCAAAATTTGTTGATCCCGTTGACGCCAAGGTATTTTTCTTTTCACTTCTTTATAATATACGAGGAATACTCTGAAATTAGGTAGATATACCGAACTTAATGACCGTCAGAAGTGTTTGTTGCACAGACGTTGCAGTTGACACATTATAAATACGTGAACAACAGTTGCGTCTATACGATCCTATTGTAGCAGTTGCGAGGTAGATAAGTTGAAACGGGATCACTATCGAACTATGATCTTTTATAATTTGAAGATGAAAAACCGTCTCGCAAGTTTCATAGAAGCCATAAGTTGTAATTGTTTCGCATTGGTTTGAGCATAAACTAACAGAACAACTTTAGAATCATTTAACGATTATTGCTTCTAAAAGTATTACAACTGAGGAAATTTATTTCTTCATTATACAATGTATCCACACGTAAAAAAATTAGAAAAGACGACATTTAATGGGTAATATAATGTGCACTCTTTGGTAAAATTGGTGCAATTGGAACTCACGATACCCTGGTACGCACTACAACTGCCAACTCAATTGCCCAAGACCTGAAGATGGACGTCAATGCTTCATCATGACAATGCATCTTCTTATACTGTTGCAACTAAAGTTTATATGGAAAAATGTTACAGTTGAAAACTAGCCATATGTATTTAATCTCATAATGTGTAATTTCTGGTTATTTGTTAACCACGCCGGGAACTTACCTTATAGATGTTCTACTTCGACAAAAGAAATCGACACTATTATAAAACTTGAAGAATAAGGAGTGATTCAAATATTGCGCCAAAATAGTACATATTTTTAAGAGATTTCATTGGTTTTTGAACAGGCAAGTTTAATATGGATAAATGAATGCCAGATATCCGCCATTTTTAATAACCTGTAAACGTTTACCTACATTTTTGCATTGTTTTATTTCAATAATATTTAATCTTAATTTTGAATAGGTTGTACATATTAATCTAAAAAGTAACATTTGTACATTAATACTTCAATAAAATGAATTTTTTCATTTATTTTTATATAATGAAGAAAAAGATCAATATTATTGACAAACTACTACATTCACAACTGTTTATATTTCATTTTTATGGTAAGTTACATTTTTAAGCTGTGTTCCGCGTTTTAGCGGGATATTTGAATCACTCATTCTGAGGCAAGGTGTAGATTTTTTACACCCGTACAGTTTTCCCAAATTTCTATAATTTCAGACTGTATATTAATCATTTTGCGAGATTAATAATATTTGGAATTTGTACATAATCCAGTTCTTATATTACAATCCTGACTGTAAATACTAACCAACTTATACATTTTATTAAATAACAGTAAATATGCGTACGTTTCGTACAAATTTTTTGGAATATGCTACGGTGTTTTTATATTTCAGAAACAGTGTTCAAGATTCTAAAAAATATTTCGCAATTTACACCTTGTTTTTATAAATGACTTTATAATCATAAAGCATAAGCTAAAATTATGATTGAATGTTACACTACATACAAATATTTTTTCGTAACTGATACGTAAGTGTGCCGACCAATTTGAAATTTGAAGCAAAATTTATGGGTAGATGCCATAGGTAGATACTTATGGTCAAGTGCACTTCACCATTACATATTCCGTACTGTGCAACAAATATACATTAGAATATACATAAAACACATATAATTTATTGGAATATCTTAATTCTTCCTTCTATTAATCATTAGATGTTATATCAGGTTGTTACAAATGTAATGTCCGTTTTTTCCTTCAGTCTGAACTGAATCGAACCTGTGTGAAGACGTGTATGTTTTTTGGTGAAAATTATTATTGTATTTGTAGGAAAGGGTATTTATTTTGAAGTGTGTACCTGTTCCATTTCTTGGAAAGATTAATACACCTGTCCTTGTCTCGCCTATGGAAATGCTGTCGGCAAGAGATATTCGGGCAATTTACCTCTTTCAATTTAAAAAGGGATTAAATGTAGCTGCAGCAACGCGAGAAATTAATCAGACGTTCGGTGAAACCACGTGTAATGAACGCACGTTACGGCGATGGTTTAAAGAATTCAGCGAGGG